>JAKUBK010000077.1:0-24976 GCA_030566875.1 Waltiozyma chaumierensis | reverse complement strand
ACATAATTTTATTATAGAATTCATTAAACGTTATCAATTTACATGGTCGATTCTTGTATGAGACATTGTAATAAATATACAATTAATAGCTCAATGTCTTAAATCAATCCTTGAGCAGCACGATCCCATTTCCTACTAGCACTCCAACTTGAATCTATAACCTTAATTGCATCTTTCAAATTCATAGGTTTCTTCAATGTCTTTGATTTGTCAATGAGGGAATTATAAATAATTGAATAGTTATCCTTAGCAACTGAACTTAAATTAGTAACTTGTTGAGTATCAGATTGTCTTTGTTTGATTCTTAATTTATCCTTCTCTGTACAATTCAACCATACTTCACGACGTTTGAACCATATGAGATCACCTTTATGGAATGGGATTTCTGGGGTTCGTAGTTCAGAAGCTTCTTTAACTGCGTCAAAGTCTATGAATTTAGGTAAGGAATCGTCTAATTGTTGACTTTCTGTCGATGATGATGGTATGATGTTTGTACTATGAATATTGTTATTATGATTGGTTGTTTCTGTATCATCATGTTCTAATAAAGATGAGTTGACGGAGGAGGAAGAGGTAACTAGGAAAAGTTCATTGATAACTTCATCTGAAGAAAGAGCTTCTTCTGTGAATTGACGAAGTTTAGCTCTGGCCAAAGAAAGATTCAGAGATGCTTTAACAAAGAGATTACGAATCGTTTTTAGAATTGATCGTTTTCCTTGATTTCCATCTGTATTTGTAGTCTCTTTAGGATCATGATCGTTGTCTGCCTTTGTAGAAGCCTCTTTTCTTAAAGTATTGGAGCTGATTGATTTGTTGGATCGTGATTTGGTGGACTTGGCATCATCACTTTGTTTAGGGAGTTGTATCTGGTCTTGAGTATTTTCAGGTGTTGTTGAAACCATCATTGTGGAATCATCCAATAAGTTTCCAAGTTTGAAGGGTTTCTCAATAAAATAATTAG
The DNA here is from genome assembly GCA_030566875.1 of Waltiozyma chaumierensis. Taxonomy (NCBI): domain Eukaryota; kingdom Fungi; phylum Ascomycota; class Saccharomycetes; order Phaffomycetales; family Wickerhamomycetaceae; genus Waltiozyma; species Waltiozyma chaumierensis. The sequence goes on along the minus strand of JAKUBK010000077.1, from coordinate 24,015 downwards.
GATTGTTGTTCAGTTGAATAGATTGGTTGGTTAATTTGCCCTTAAATTTTATTGAAGGGGTGTGTTCTTTGTCTTCAAAGTTTTTGCTATATATTATGAAAATCTGATGACGGCGTGGTGGCGGCAGTTCAAGAAATTAATATGTCACAATAATTCAACTTGCTACCTGAGATATAAGTAACAACAAGGAGCAGAGAGTGGACAAGTGAGTGGATGATATGATTATTAATACAAGTATTAGTAGAAAACCAAGATATATTTATTTGTATTTATTAAATGAAAGATCAATTGAATAATTCCAATAATATCAACAACTAAATTCACTTAAGACCATTCATCCGGCCACGCGTGGACATGTCATGCAAGGTCGCCAACAATAGCAATTATAAAGGCTGAATCAGCTAGTATAAGCTCTCTACAAACGTCCATGGTTTAATTATATTCAAACCAAAAGAGTACAAAGATTACATGGCTATATATATATAGATATGATGATACAATAAGATAATATTCCAGAAAATATCAATATATGTTAATCGTTTTTTTTTTTTGGACTTTTCATCAGACTTCTCAGAAGAACCTTCAACTTTTTGGATCCTCAGAGACTGCAGTGTCCCTAACAAGCTGATCAGTAGATTTATGCTTATCATTATTCTTAGAATCAGAATCAGTGGAAACAGAATCAATAGAACTTTCCTTACCCAATTCAACCTGTTGTTTCACAGTTCTCCAAGCCTTATAATCAAGTTTCCAAGAGCGAGCCTCACCTTGATCACATTCGAGAGCATTCTCCATTTGATACAGCTCTGCCAATTTTCTTTTCTTGATAGAAGAGTCATTACTCGTATCGATAGCACTGTTCTTCTCCCCATATCGGACCCCAAATAATGCGAAACTGACACCGTCATGACCGGTCTTCCAGTCTCTGGAGTTGATTCCGTTTCTGTACATTCCCTTATAAGTAGTCAATCTTGGCAAGACGATGAGATCAACGTGGATATCGCCGCCAATGATGTTCAAGAAATGTTTGAAGTTGGATACGTTTTGGTGGATGTTTTGCTTGTTGTCAATGTTCCCTGGCGTACTTTTCACAATACCGTCATTGGGGATCAACTGTTCCACTTCCGAGTCTTGCGTTGGTAGGAACCCATTGTGCTTCAATACCAACAAGACATCTGAATCATCCGTGTAAATATCTGTGCCCCAGATAGCTCTCTTGGTGAAACTTTCATTGTTCAACAAGTCGATGATTTGAAACGATGGGATTCTAACAGTGACGATACAGTTGATATGTTGGCTCAACTCAGGCAAGAGAGGCACAATGGTGTTCGTCTGGTCCTCTGGGATCACACTGTCTCTGAACAAATGCAATTGTCTATGTGTTTCTCTCGTTGGTGTAGGTGTGTAAATAATTGAACCGAGATTCCTACGTGGAAATTTGGCAGCACATTCAAGAACTTCGTCGTTTCTAATCGTGACTTCTTTCTTGATGAACTTAGGAGCTGGTTCTATTGGTTTTGGTTCTGGGCCACTGTTGTTGCTGTTGCTGTTATCGACTGGCTGAAGAGCAGTAGATGTGGTACTAGCAATAGAAGGCTGGGGTTTGGTCTCATTCCCTGCAGGTGTTGCTGCTGGAACAGCGTTCAATCTCTTGATGATGGAGTAGCACAAGAACGTCTTATAGTTCGGATTCTTGCTCTTCTCGATTCTCGCCCTCTTCTCATGTTGCAAGATATCGTGTTTTTCTTCTTGGGTGAAGTCTTTAAGACCGTACTTATCCTCGTAATACTTGATGATGGCTTCCTCCGATTCCTCAGTGACTTCAGGCTTCGTGATCTCTTGTTTCAATTGTACTGCTGATTGTGGCTGAGAGTTGCTTAGTAACGAAGCTGGTTGCGATTGGCTCTGCAGTTGTGGCAGTGGTTGAGTAGGCAATAATGCAGTAGAACCACCGGACGAAGCAGAAGACGATGATGCAGATGGCTGAGTCTGTGCTAAGTTTGGGTGAACTGGTTGTTGAGATGGGAGTGTGGAGTTTGTGAGATTTGGCTTTGTTTGATAGCTGCCAAAAGAACCAGACTTCAGTTTCAATCCCAGACTATTATTATTATTATTATTACTATTATTACTATTACTACTACTTGCAAGGATTGGTGTAGCCTGTTGCGAGATGTTCTGCAGAACTGGAGAGTGTTGTTGAGGATGTGTGTGAGACTGAGTTGGAGATGGATATTGATTATCCTTCCCGTCATTATTCAGAAAATTAGCAAAACTGGCAAAATGCGGTCTTGGATACAGACTACTACCACCACTACTGCCTGGTGATCCTTGTTGTGGCAGTAAAGGTGACTGTGAGCTATGTGCCGAAGATGGGTTTGACAGAAATGAGATAGGCGGTAATTTGATCTGTTGTACTGGAGAAGTGGACCCAATTGGGGGCGGATTGCCGCCTAGTGGTGTCAGTTTGGTGGAATTCGTCAAGGAAGGAAGATTAGGACGTGGTGCTTGACTATTATCGGACATTCTACAATTGTTATGTATAGGAATGGTTGTGCTTCAATTTGTTCAATCAACTTTAGCTATTAACATCGTTCTCCTTGATACCTGTAGGTGCCAATTTGTTTGTTTTCACACACGCGCCGCCCGCCAAATTGTAACCAACTGTAAATTGTACCTAAGACTTACCCGGCAGCACAAGAAATATCAACAGCAGCTTCTAAAATCCAAATATCTATTTATTAGGTTACAACTTTCCCTAGAAAAACAATCTCTTAGACTGTCTATTCGAACAGTAGTTTCTTGCATCCAAAAGTCAGTCTTACTTTCAGACTTTTATTTGCGAATCCTGTATATTACTTAATCACAAGAGCCACTCTATACAGGTTCTACATCCAGTTTGTGGGGGATTTTTAAAAGAATATCCTTGCTGTAATTATTCAGCCGTAGAAAGTTGACAGATTTTACTTGCTGCCCTAGAATTTTCTTTAAATCTATTTCACGTGAGGTTTAGAATTGAAAAAGTAAAAAAAAAAATACAAATAGGACTGTCTTCCAAAAACATCCGAACACCGGAAGACCCGGTTTGCGCCACATTGATGAAAAATTTCGTTGGAATAAAAACCTTCAAAATTAAGTTTTTCAAAATATAGAACCAATTTCATAACGACCATAGTTATATTTAAATTTTTGCATCATCAGATCATATCCAAAATGGCCGGTTTAAAAGACGTTGTTACCAGAGAATACACCATCAACTTACACAAGAGATTACACGGTGTCTCTTTCAAGAAGAGAGCTCCAACCGCTGTCAAGGAAATCAAGAAGTTCGCCAAGTTACACTTAGGTACTTCTGATGTCAGATTAGACCCAAAGTTGAACCAAGAAATCTGGAAGAGAGGTATCAAGGGTACTCCATTCAGATTAAGAATCAGAATCTCTAGAAAGAGAAACGAAGAAGAAGATGCCGCTGAGAAGTTATACTCTTTCGTCGAACCAGTCTTAGTTGCTTCCGCCAAGGGTTTACACACCGTTGTTGTTGAAGATGAAGAAGAAGCTTAAATTATTTGAGTTATTTTCAAGTCATTTTATTCTCCATCCAAACACACATCTTTTTAATGATTTCATGAGCTCTTTTGTATAATAATGTTTCCATTCTTTGGGTTATTTAAAATTTGCTTTAAATTACCTTGCATTAGTACCTGTAGCAAGAAAAAAATACATATTAGTTCATTGTCTTTATTTTTTTTGCACCAATGTCATAATGAACTTATGGTCCTATTATAGTTCCTGTTCAGAAACGTAATCTATTTCAAATTCTTTGTACATATTGTTGTTTCCTTGAAGCTTTTAGGAGTTTATAATTGATTGGACGGGAGGTCCTATCTAGTGAATTATATTCAACTACTAAATTCTATAGAACTTCAACTATTTACATGTGTTTTTCCTCCCTTTGACCTTTGACTGTGGTCATTCACTGCCAAATACCTACGGTCTTTATATGTAACTGTGTGTCTCTCTTGAAATTATTTGATTATGGAGCAGACAGGACATCTAAATACTACAAGATCTTTGACAGAACAAAGTTGTACTATCTACACACATCATTTGCCTCACAGATATGGGTAGAATCAATATGTTCAACGTGTCTGCGTTGATGTTTGCTGGGTTTGTTGGGTTTTATAGTGGTATGACACATCCAAGAAAATATAATCGGAGAATCAATGATCAACAAGTGTACTAACCAGAATTCAATTATAGGTGTCAAGTTCTTTGAACCTTTGGTCGTGTAAGTTTTATCAGTTCTGTTACCCATACTGAATTGTACTGTCATGGAACAGGTTTACTAACAGAGAGAGAGTTATAAATTAGGGAAAAATTGAGACAAGATGGTAACTTAAGATCAGATATGGCATTCCCAAAATACGATGAAAATGGTGAAGCCGTGATCAAGGAAGGTGAAGTTGCTCCAAGACTTTACAAAGGTACTGAAGAAGTTTCTTATGAAACTGCGGCCATTCCTGAACCAACTACAAAGAAGGTAGTCTCTGCTATTGTTGAAGAGGTGAAAAAGGAATCCGAATCTAAGAAATAATTTTAATGTGTGTGATATATTTTTATATAGGCGGCAAAGTATCCTTGTAAATATGGCAAAAAAAAAATAATAAAAATAAAAAAACAATTTAATGTTCACAAATGGAAAGTTTACCCAACCAAGCAATTAGTGCGATCGGAAATTAGACAGAAATTATTAAACACAGTGTGTTTTTTTTTTTAAAAAAAAAAAAACTTTGGAGTTTAAATTTGGAATAGAAGATGAGGAAGAGAATGAATGTTAGCTTGTACAATCTATCCCAGCCACCTCTAGCACTATACAAAATACAATGGGTAAACTCAAGAAAAGATCCAGATCCTCCAAGTACCGTGCCAACCCAGTGAAACGTGGAGAAACCGGGAACGAAACGTCTAAGCAGGATGAAAACTTGGTGTCAACTAAGATCGTTCCAGTCATTGCCAAATTACAATCTGCTGTTCCAAATGATAGATCCACTGCTATCTCCACCATTGCTGTTATGTTGGAAGATGCCAAGTTCCGTAAATTGCTCTTGAAGGAAAAATTGGTGCAGATTATCTTGGAACAATGTCTTACAGATTCCAACATTGAAATTGTTGTTGAATCTTTTGGTTTATTGAGAAACTTGGTCATTGAAGAAGGCTACGATGTCTCTACGTATCTTTGGAGACAAAACATCTGGGCTGTCATCGAGAAGAACTTGGACAAGGCCATGTCTTCCTTTGGACAATATACCATTGACCAGAAGCAATTCAAGAAAGGTGAGACTACAATTTTGTTTGATTTCTTGGAGAACTTGATTTCTTTGACGTTCGGGTTGACTGATACCTCTGATGAAATCTTGAGTGCAGTTCTTGGTAAGACCGGTGTCTTGTTCAAGTACTTACAGGCCATCTTCGAGTATGCTGTCAAGTTTGACCAGAACCAGTTGTTGATTTCTGCTAATCTTTTCAACACGATTTTGGAATTCATCTACAACATGGCCTCATCCTCTAACGAGTTCATCACCCAGTTCCAAACACAATGGTCTGATTTCCCATTGGAACAGCTCTCACAATTCGTCTTTATCAACGTCAAGACCAACGAGCTTTCCAGAGTGTTGATCCAAGGTATCTCTCTACAATTGACCACCTTATCCAACGACCTCATTTCCAATATCTTTTCCAACATCATCTCGACCATTCAGAACATCGAGGTTGCTAAGGAAAGAACCAAGCTTGATCAAATCATTGACAACGCCAACGTGGATCAGATCAACAAGAGTCTGAAGGAAAAGATCGAGACCAGATCCAAGTTCCAAGCCATTGATATCTCCATTGAAATCATCACTGCCATCATCGAGATGATTGCATCTGAGTTGCAATTCAACAGCAAGAACACCCAGATCGAAGTCACTGAAGATCTCATCAAGCTGTTCACTTCAGTGATTCCTGAAATCTTGTTAAAATTATCTGCATTCACCGAGTTCCAAGACAGAGCTTTGACTGGTTTGAACAACTTGAATTGGTTCTTTATCACTTTGGAATCGTATGAAGACGAATCCTGGTTAGCCAAGAACAAGGAGATTTTCAGCACAGTTTCTACATACTTGAACTCTTCCACGCCATTAGAAATTGAGATCAAGATCTCTATCTTTGGCACATTGTGGTCTTCCTTGATCATGTTTGCCTCCCACATGTCTGTCTCTGATGACTTCTTACAGGCCACCTTATCCGAGTTGAACACTTTGACAGCTCCAGAACAACAACAACAGCAACAGCTTTCTGAAGACGAAGACGAATATCTAGTCAGACTTATAGGATTCTTGGGTAATTTGGCCAAAGTTCAAAACAACGTTGAAAGAAATGCAATCATAGCAGGTGTTTTTGTCCAGATTTTAACTTCTGCAAATGCCAGATTAATCAAGTGTAAACTATCCATCATTGATTTGATCTTTGAGATTTATGGTGATGCTGCATTTGATTACGATGATGCTGTGTTTGTTAAGGGTGGATTGTTGAATAAATTGAAGGAGATCAAATTACAAATGAAGAAAGAATTGAAATTGGTTGATAAGAACGCTAACAGACAATTGAAGAAAATGGGAGAAGAAGTCATGGAAAACTTGGATGGATTCATTCAATACAAGCAACAAGAAGCTAATTAGAATCTTTGTGTATAAACTTATCTGAGATCATTTTTCCTTTAGTGTTTTTACTTTTATATATTATTTCATTTAATGTACCGTAGATTTAATTCCACCGTAACACATATGATTAAGAGGGATTTTGTATAAACTTAAAGACACACTGGATCGCTATAAAAAGCTGAATATTACAATCATTGCAACATAGGGTCTCTGAAGTGAGGTTGGTTATTGCCTCTTTTGATGTTTCTTTGGACGTTCTTACTCTGTTGTTTCGTCTGAATGAATTGTGAATGTCTCTCTTCCTTGGTGATTTGTTGCATGGTTAAGCCATTAGTCAATCTTCTATCGCCACTAGCAACGGTCAATTGTCCTTCTCCTGGGGCTGTTTGAATTCTATGGTGTTGTCTGTAAATCCGGTTTAGAGATCTGTGACCAAGACGCGTTCCACTTGGTAACGTCAATTGCGAATCAGCTGGGTCAATAGTGGCAATGGTGTAGTTGTCGTTCACAGCGTCGTCTGAGTCATCTTCAGAAGAAGAGGATGAAACATCATCATCATCATCATCATCACCGTCTTGGAAACCAACTTTCTTTGCAGACTTGGTCTTGACTTTGGATTCGGAGGAAGAAGCTTCAATACTGGAGAAATCATAAAACCTAGCAAACTCCAATCGTTCCTCCTTAGTTTCAAAAGGCAATCTACAATGACCTTTGGAAGTGACATGATTTCTAATACTTTCCAGGTTTCTTCCCTGGAATCCACAACAAAGACATTCGTTATCGATCACAATGATATCCACCAAATAGCCTAATAATCCTTTCAAATCAGTAAGATACGTTCTCTCTGGAATATATAACCCATGTCTTTTGAACATATGCGTCACGTTTTCTTCTAGTTCTTTATGAGCAATTCCACAGAACAAACAACTGGTGATTGGCTGGATAGGTTGATCTTCGTATTCACCTTCTTCTTCTTCTTCGTCTTCGTCGTCTTCATCAAACTCATCATGTGTGGTGTTGTTGTAGTCAGTATCTTCTAACTCGGACGCAGTTTCATGATACAAACTTTCATTATCAGTGGTAGTGCCGTGTTCACTGTACACAGAATCACCTAGAGAGACATGAGACACTCTGGAGATGACACTAGCAGGGCTTTCATCTCTTTCCAATTGGTTTGCGAACCCAGTAGTGGCGGTAACAGTAGTACGGCCTCTTGAACCAATGTGAAGCTTTCTATGTGTATTATTAGCATGAGAAGTGGTGGTGGTGCTTGTTGATTCCTTTGGTTGCTTCAACACTTTGAAACCGAATTCGTCAAGTTCTTGTTCGTATTTCTTGGATTGATTTAACTTCTCATTGAATAAATCTTGATCAATTGGAGTTAATTGAGCGACTCTTCTCTTTAAATTGTATCTATGCCAATCCGTCTTCATATGATATCTCTGAGAGTCAGAGTTTGGGAATTGGATGAGACAGGAGTTGCACTTGAAAAAAGATGATAAGGTTTCCATTTGGGGGGGATATATATAAATATTGCTAGTACGTAATAGCTTCTATCAGTGTATATTTAAATGGTTAAATCTACATGAATTTCAGTTCAGTGGCGTTTTATAAATTACAAATATGCGAGTTTTCCCAAAAAGAAAAAAGCCGGAAAAATAAACATAGGATCACGTGAGCAAAGTCTATGTTAATTGACGTTATATCAAAACAATATTGTATTATATATATTACTACAACTTCACAGAGAAATTGCTGATGTCTTCAACAGGGGAAGCAGAAGGAGTCAAGAACAAGGCGCTCTTGAAACTTCCAACATCTGAAATCTCTTGACCAGTTGGGAATCCTTCAACAACTTCGTCATCAGTGCCACCAATAGCATTCAAATTGACAATCAATTTTGGAGCTTTGGTAGATAAGACAGAATCAGCATAGAATTTACAAAGCTGCTCCTTGGAGATTCCTTCTAAGATGATTGATGCCTTTTCATCACGATTGAAATCATAGTAACCGTCAGAGATTGATTTGATGAATCTACCATTCTCTTGATTTAAATTCTTCAAAGCTTCGAGTTTCTTTTGGATTAAGGATTTCTTGTTCTTATTGAATTCGTCTTCGGAAAGTTCAGTCAATGTGGTCTGGAATGTCTTTAAGAAGTTGTCGATTCTTGATTCCAAAAAGCTGTTGTTTCTTTCGGATTGGACAATGATTCTTAAACCAAATGTAGTACGGGATTCCAAAATCCCACTGAAAACAATGTACCCTAATTGTTCCTTGGTTCTTAACACATCAAAGGCTGGTTCCTTCATTAGATTAGCCAACAGATCAGCATATGCATAAGCTTCGCAGTTTCCCGCTTCGCCGATTTGAATAAAGTATTGAATGCAAGAATTAATGTTCTTTTCATCTGGTAAGGTCTTTTCATAACGGAAACAACGGGAAGATGGTAATAGGTACGATCTGGCTTTGATCTTTTGAGACTTCAACAAGGAATTGGTCTTAATGGATCCTTCGACCAAAGCAACAACTTCTAGAGCTTGAGATTGGGTGAAGTTACCATGGATCAACCCTTCGACAAAAGTCTGCTTGAAGATCAACGGAATAAAGTTCAAAAGATCCGAATAAGTGACATTTCCCATAGCGGCAAGACGATCCTCAGTATCCCAACTGTATTCGTTGACCAAATTGGCGAAAACCGATGTGATTTGAGAATATGGCGCCTTGAACCCGTTGTTTCTGTAGTTTCTCAAGATACGTTCCTTAATAACGTTGAATCTATCCTCAGTTGGAACGAATTCGAACATTTCTGTAAGAACGGTTTGCAATAGGACAGCGGCCTTTTGATTGTAACCATTCACATCGACAACGATACCTTCTTTACCAGTGGAAATGGAGAAGCTTAAGCCCGCCAACTCAGCATTGTAACTGGTGTCGACCAAAGAGTCATCAAATAACTCGTTGAATAAAGCGGTTAATACGGCGTTGTAAGGAGTGGAAACAGTGACAGGTAAGTTGAGTAGCAATTGAATGTACGCCTTTGGAACTTCGAATTGATCATCCTGTTTGTACCAGAATCTGAAATCTTCTTCATTTTTCAAAAGAACTGGGGACTTTTCTGGGGTTTCTGACTTGGCTTTATTGACGGTGAAATCAGTTGGAATAAATACATTTGGCTTTGGTAAATAGAGTTGATCATTTGATGGTAGGCTTTTGATCTCAGAGATCAATTCAGCGGCTAATGGAGCTATGGAATGTTCAGTACCGTACCATTTCTCCTTCAAGTCAGTCTCAACGGCTTGAGAAACCAATAAAACTCTCGAATTTTCAATGGTTAAAGCGTTGCCGAAATCCACAACCAACTGTTCATCCCAACGTCTCATCACTGTTTTGGACAGAGTGAATTGTTCTGGAATGTATTTACCAATCTTGTGTAGATCCTTGGCATACTTGGAAACAGAGTTAGCAGCAGAGGATTTCTGTTTGAATCTGAAGTTCATGATACTAACCTCCTTCAATTCTTCCCAGATCCATTGCTGAGGCTTGGCACTTTGTAACATCTGCACGTATTGGAAGGCAGCTTTCAAAACATCTTCATGATTTTCAAGACCATTATCAGTCAAATCGATATCAATACCAAAAACAGCATTGCCAAGAGAGATGGTATGGCCACCAGCAGATAAACCATTGGCCCAACCGTTACCTTTCAAGAAGTCCAATAAACTGCCCTTACCTTCATGCCCAATCAAATGAGAGTAGTAATGAGACGATTGGACATCCCAATGTTCTTGGTGATCTGGGACTTTGAAAGAAATGGAGAGTTTGTTCTTGGACATGACAGGTTTGGCCTTAATGATTCTTTGCAGTTCATTCTCAGTGAACACCTCGCCTTCAAAGGCTGGAATAGGGCGGTTGTAGTTTGGTACAGCTGAGAACCTCTCAACAACCCAGGATTCTAACGTTTCCAAGGATTCACGACCAAGGACAGCCACTTTCATAAGGTTGGCGGAGTACGAGTCTTTGTAGAACTTCAACAACTCCGCTCTAACATCGATACCTTCACTGGTTGGAATATCGCCCAATGTTTGTTTGTTACCAGTGGAGAATTTGTGGTATGGATGGATTGGGTTGGAAGTGGACTTGTCCAATTGGTATAATCTCCAGAGATCATTCTGCAAGTTCTTCTTATTCTCAGAGTCAACAGCCAAGATTTCTCTATCTTTACAACTGGCATCAAACAATGGAGAGATGAAGAACTGGGCAAATCTGTCCAAGGCTCCTTCTAAGTGCTCTTGGTTCACTTCAAAATAGTAATTGGTATCTTCAGCAGCAGTGTAAGCGTTTGAATAGCCACCGTGATTACTCAAATAGGAAGAATATTCATTTTCTTCTGGATACTTCTCAGTACCCATGAAAAGCAAATGTTCGCAGAAATGGGCTAGACCTGGTAAGTGTTCATAGTCACTGAAGGCTCCAACATTGACATCTAGGGCAGCAGCAGCCTTATCAGTCTTAGCATCATGAATTAATAAGGCGGTTAATCCGTTTGATAAGGTAATAGTCTTGTATTCACGGTCGTCCAAATCTGGCTTTTCAATGCCATTGGATTGTAAGAAGTCGATGCCAGTAGACATGTTTCTGGAAATTTTAAGTGATGGGGTGTGTGTGTAGCAGTAGTAGTAATTTATATTGTTTTGGTAGTGGTTGTAGAAGTTGGATACTTGTAAACCAGAAGTGTAGAAACGATGAATTGAAGGAAATAAAGAGGAATTAAAAGATCTTGAATATGCAGTGTAAGTTGGCAGTAATCTTCCCAGAAGTTTCATAACAGGGTCGATCTGAAACAATACAGCAAACCCTCTTTGGTTGATTAATCTGATTTATTATGATCAACAAATGTTGACGGCGAATAATATCAAAATCCAACGCCACACATCCACTGCCAGAGATCTCGCGTTTGAGGGGGCCGTTTTGGGCAAATTTCCTAAAATGCGGATTATCAGGCAATTTAATTCAAATATTTAAGATTAGCGGCGGTCCGCGATTTAGGTAGGCTGATCTGTATAATAATTGGAATTTGGGAAATTGAACAACTCCGGATTTTGAACTGGGGGGAAAAAGTTCATTCGATTGGTTTTTGACGGTTCTTTTATTCATACAGTTTCTTTCTTTGATCCATTTTAACCACCATGTCAGCTAATGATCAGTATAACAATGATCTGGATGACGAGCTAGACGATTTGGACGATTACCTTGACGAATTCCAAGATCAAATCCTTAACGAACCATCACCACCAATTCCTACAGCATCTGGAAAAGAGCCAATCCCAGACCAGTCAAATACACACACTGACTCTGCAGAAGACGATGAACAGATCCAGAAACAACTGAAGGAAATGATGGAAGCGATGGAGAGAGAACAACCGGGCGCCTCAACTCAATTCCAATCCCTACTTGATGAAGTTGCCAAAATGGATCAGTTCAACTCCTCCACATCATCATCAGCCACCACCACAGCTGAAGAACCTACAGTGTTGAACGGCAAGTCCAAGGATTTCAAGTCCACAATTGCTGACACGCTGAACAGAGTCAAACAAAGCGGTAGTAAGGTTGACCAATCCATCAAAGACGAAGACAACGACCCAGCCAAACTAATGCAGGATCTTTTTGCCAAACTTAACCTTGAAGATGGCGCTGAGGGCGATGGCGATCTTGACTTGTCCTCCTTACTGGCTGATATGTTGGATCAGTTGGTGCAGAAGGAAATGCTCTACGAACCATTGAAGGACATAGATACCAAGTACCCGCAATGGTTAATAGACAACCAACCAACCATCTCTGCTGAAGAGTACCAAAGGTATCATAAACAGTCCTTGATCATCCATGACATCGTGCTGAAGTTCGAAGAAGATTCATACAGGGATGACAGCAAGCCACACAAGGAATTCATCTCTGCTCAATTGGAGGCCATGCAAGAACAAGGTGATCCTCCTAAAGAATTATCTGGAGAATTGTCCAAATCTGGATTTCCTGGGTTCCAATTCGACAGTGACTCAGTAAACCCTGGAGATTTTAACCCTGGAGAGTTGCCAGAGGGGTTCGATAGGGAACTGGAAGAGAATTGTAAGCAACAGTAAATCAGATGCTGCCCTTTTGATATTAATGGACTATATTCTGTACAATACCTCCCTGTTGTTGTTTGGTTTTTTTTGGCTTTTGGGATAATATAGTCCCAACATTGTATTATATAGTATTTAATGTAAATCCCTTTTAAACTACAATTATATATGCTTATCCCGGATGATTTTATATACTGAAACATCACATTAAATCCATAGTTTATTATACACAAAAGAGTCTGTATATGACTCTACCAAGTCCCAAGGCTGAAAGCAACCAGAATCCATTGGGGATTTCTTCTCTATGTGGCATACTTCTTAGCTTGTTCCAAGACCTTTTTTTGGTAAGTAGCCTTGTCCTTACTGAAGGCCCTCCAAGCAGGCTCTTGAGCTGGAGAACTTGGGTTAGGCGTATCTAATAATTCCTGGACACCCAAAACAATCTGTTTCAAGTTGATAGCTGGAGACCAGTCCTGTTCTTCGTTCAAGATACTGAGACAAATAGTACCTGATGGATAAACATTTGGATGATAGAAACCTTGATCAAATTTGACTTTTGGTGGTTTGGCTGGGAATTCTGGTGGAAATTGTAAACTGATTGGATAAGTGGCATTTTCCCAGATAGTACCTTCCTTGCCTGGAATACCGGCTTCCCACTGTGTAAGATCTAGAGAGCCATCTTTATCCTTCTTTGGTTTGGCGAAGAAGCCAAATGGATGGTCCTTTCTCCACTGCTTTCTTTTTTTATAAAGATTTGTTAGTAAAAGGATGATCTTGGAAAATTTGGGGCTCCATGCTTTATGGTGGATAACTGGAAGCGGTAGCTGTGGAAAAAAGAGAACTTACCTCTCCTCTTGGAGACGAGCCTTCATTAATGCTGACATGTTGGGTGGGTGGTATGAAGTTGGGGACTTGTAAGTGCTTGAATGTCTGATTTGACTGGTTATGTTTATTGTTTATTCATATTTGGGTCCGTATCTGTTTTAACTTTTTACGCGCCATAATAAAGACGTCGCGATTGTCCAACTCAAACCGAGCGTTTGGAAATTGCACAATTATTTGTGGCCTTCTGGAGGCCCTCTAATTTCACACCTTTTCCTTGATTTCGAGTAAGAGGAACTGTAGGGACGAAGATACGTTAAAACTGAGTCTTTAGACGAAGTTGTACGTTGATGAGCCCGGAATATATGGTATTTAAGGATATTTGACTTATCTCTATATATAAACTTGAACTTTTGGTGCGAAAATTACCCTTTTTAAGTGGGCATTGAGCCAAGATGAAATATCGGAACAAAGACAAATGGAAAATGATATGTTTACCGCACGTGACTACTTATACAATGCTTGAGCGTGCGCTTAACAAGCTCAAACTATTAAAACGATCCCTTCCTCCTTGAATCCTGATCCACAGAGAGATCAATCAACCAGAGACTCTGTCGAACAGACCTGTGTTTACTCTCAAAGAACAGTTTGACATAGTAACAGTTTACATCACGAGAATTTATTTACAGCAGAATGAGAAGAAGAAGAGAGTCACCGCCACTACAGCAGCAGCAGCAGCAGCAGCAGCAACAACAATATCAACCGAACAATAGCAACTATAACAATCCAACCCGTGCCCCACAAACCCAATCAACTCTCTCATATCTCCTGGACCAACTCTCCACATTTGTATCCCACTTCACACTCGGCTTTGTCTCCTCTCTCTATCGAGCATACACATTTGCTTGCACGGTGTTCTATCCCAACTTGAAGCTATTAGTTTTCCGATATGGGACATTAATTACATATCTTCTCATGTTAGGAAACATTGTGATTCTCCCGTTTGCTTTCATTAGTTTCAATTTCTTTCACGCTGCAGTTGTCAGTGAGACCTTGGATTTCTCGTTAAGTGTTGCTGAGCTACGTAATGAAATCAGATTCGTGGAGTCTGTGAGTGAGGAAGGCGTTGTTACAGATATTATTGATGTTAAAGTGGGGATTGATTTCTATGATGATGAGGGACTGTCGTCCTCCAATCCTTGGGGTTCGGTGTATGAAGGTCTGTCTATTTCAGGTGGTGACTCTTTGGATTTGGATTTGGAGTTGAACTTGAATTGTTTTTGTAATTCCGCTTTGGATGATTATTTGGTTCTTAACTACCAATTCTCTTTGGATAACAAACAGTTGAATTCTCAGTCCAAGTCTACTACCCACACGAGCCCAACATCCAATTCTTTGGTTTTTAGAACGGGGATCCTGATTCTCAACTGTAAAGAGCCAAGCAAGGACACATACTTCCGCATAGGCGATTTGTTTCCCTATTGGCTGAATATGTTACTGTTCTCGCCATTCTGGCAAGATGTCAGATTATGGAAATTGGAACAAGCCAACAATCATAAGATACATTTACTACGTCAATTCAATTTAGATCAGGCGTTCACCATTTCGACTTCAAATAACAGGAATATCCACGACGATACCACACCCTTTGGATTTAACGAACTTCAACTCTCCTTAACACATACATACAACTCCCTGACTTTATCATCAAACCCATCCGCTCATGACCATTTCCAATTCCTCATAGACCCTCAACTAACAACGCTTACACTAGCTAGGGACCTCACCATGATCAAATGGTTCTTCAAGACGTTCCCATGGACAAGTGTCCTTCTTGGAACAGTATTGTTGGCCATGTCTATGAATATGGTTCTGTGGTCCGTTATTTTCCTTGTGGCCCTGTTGAAGGAAATCGACGAGAGAGATGATTCTCAAGTTCTACTTGAGAAGTTTCTTGTCCCAGAGTTTATATGTGTCTTTTTACGGGTTGGAAAGTATAGAGATGGCTGGACTAACGTCAAAGCAGAAGTTAAAAACGAAGGAGAAAAAGATGAAGAATATCAACAAAAGTTTGAAATGAGACCTGACAATGACCACATTAGGATTAAAAGAGAACCAGTTATATAATCAGAATTGTTCTTTAAATCATTTTATTTGTAAGAGTTCTAAGATAAGTTGACCAAAAACAAACTAAATTGAAGCATTCAAAAAAAGGATAAAAATAATATTGAAGGATACGCGGTTCGAA
Source organism: Waltiozyma chaumierensis (assembly GCA_030566875.1). Lineage (NCBI taxonomy): Eukaryota > Fungi > Ascomycota > Saccharomycetes > Phaffomycetales > Wickerhamomycetaceae > Waltiozyma > Waltiozyma chaumierensis. Next base: position 8,131 of record JAKUBK010000077.1, on the reverse strand, counting down.
CGCGTGCGGACAACGTCCAGTAGATCTTAAGTCTACCGCCTTAGACCACTCGGCCAACCCTCCTATGGTTATGAACGCCGAGCCCCGTGTATAAAATTCACGCGTTCATTACCTAGTTTAGCAACGACTGATCACGTTTTCGTATTTTAAAAAATCTAGATTCGCTCAAGGTATCAAAGAACAATAATTATGGAAATCATTTTCTTAACAGTAGATGAAGTTGCAATCTTTTTACAACAATATAGTAAAGACATAGCAAAGAGAAAAGTTCTCAGCGCATCCAAACTAGCTGAATATACTACTACTCCCACATGGATTCCAAGATCTCAATAGCACAACAAAATATAACACAACTCCTTACGACACCCAACATCAACACATCGTATCTAAACCAAATCCATAAATCCAACAACTTAATCCAATCACAACATGATCAATTAATCAAAATGTCCCAAGGACCGTTAGGTCATATCCGATCGCGATATGTAAAAATTATGGACAAAGTGGAGAGGAAATCAACAACGATTATCAATAGATCAGATATGCAGATTAAGTTGAATGACAATCATAGAGAGTTAGATGTTAGCGATCATTATGATCAGTTTCTATCTATTCAGAGAATGGCAGAGGTTTGTGACTTGAGACTTAGGGCTTTGGAGAGTACTGTTTCTATCATTGAGACGAATGAAACGTTAAGGTATGAGTCTGGTGCTACTACAGCTGATCTAGGAACAGTGATCATAAGAAGAAGCTAGTATTCATATTAGAATTCAATTGAATTTTTACTTAAACAAATTAATGATTATAGATATTTGAGGGGGGAAAAAAACAAGGAAACTTGTAAAACTCAATCAACGACATAATGCAAGGCTAAATCTGTGAAGGCGTTCAACCAATCTTCAGACTCTTGGAATTTCTTAAATGACCATAATTTGATAGCATTGTTAAAATATGATTCTGTCTTTGAATAATCGATTTCTTTCTCTATGTATTTCAATCTGGATTTAGAACTTTTCTTATTATTGGTAGTATTGGCCTTTCTTTTATTACTGTGATATGTTTGGAATCCATCTTCTTGTTGGACTTCTTCTTCCTTATCTTGTTCCACCTCTTCTTTTTCTTCCTCTTCTGATTGTTCCACTTTTTCCTCCTTGACAAGACTGACAAACTTACCTACCAACGGATACTTCTCATACAACTCACTCTTTGTCAGTCTGTCAACGTGGGTTATGATGTTATTTGAAAGTAATAAATGTGGTTTGTCTGAGGAGAAGACGATATTTGTTAATGATAAGGGAGCATGAGGAAGGAAATAGAGTGTCATTGTGTCCTTATCAGTGTCGGTATCAGCTTGGTACTGTTCTTCCACCTTATACTTCAATCCTGGATCTGTCATTATTAACAAATCCATTTCTTCAAATACTGGATCATACAAGGACACATGTTGGTTCTCGACCTTTAGATCTTTCTGTAAGAGTACTAACATTGCTAATTGGAACATAGCAGCATGATCAGAAGACGGAGAGCCTAAAGCTAGACATCGTATCTTGTTGATGGTGAATTTGGATGTGGATTCGGCTTGAGTTTGTAATGTGGTTTTAATGTGTTTATAAAGTGGAGAATTTTGAAGAATTGTTTGGTATTTGGATAATTGGGTTTGCAAGTTTTGTAATTTGATAGCTGTTGAAATGGGCTGGATCTTGGAGGATTGCTTCCTTCTTCCAACTTTTATGAAATCAGACATAATAACAATAACGATTAGAATTATGAAGAATTTTTATTGTTGAGGGAGCCAAAGAGAGATTATCAGCAAGAATTAGAGATTGAATTTAATCAAATAAAGTTGAACCTTGAAAAATAAATTATGTAAGAGCAGGTGACCCAGATCACATGACTGGCCATATCCGAGGAATTTTTGACTCTGGAGGTCTTCCATTTTCCCGCAGTGACTCCAGTGTCCCGGCGAATTTCAAGTGATCATAACAGTTATAAGCTGCCCCCGGAACTCAAGACGTATGATGGATGGAGTTGGACAGGAAAGAAAAAAAATTTGAATGCATCAAATTATAACGAAGAAGAGCAAATGGAGTGGGTTTATTGAACTTTCCTGTTAGAACTCTCAAACAACACTCTTTGTTAAAGATCTCCACCACTTTGGACTGATTGTTAATTGAAATTTTCGATCTCAATTATTCTCGCCCCTCAACTTCAATTCCAACGTTGTTCTGACTAGTCATCCATCACTCAGCCAGATCTCCAGATTATCCTACAGTAGCACACCACCGCATTGTCATCCTTAATTTTCAACACCCAGTTAGACGAAGAAGCAATGAGAAAGTGTAAAGTGTTTGTCGGTAACTCCCACGCCGAGTTGGGTGAATTAATCTGTGCCAAGTTAGGAATTGAACCAGCTCCATGTACTTTAAAGAAGTTCTCCAACGGTGAGACCTCCGTTCAGATTGGTGTCTCTGTCCGTGATGAAGACGTCTACGTTATCCAATCTGGTTCTGAGGACATCAACGACCACATCATGGAACTATTGATCATGGTGTCTGCCTGTCGTGGTGGGTCCGCTAAGAAGATCACTGCTGTCATCCCACAATTCCCATACTCTAAGCAATCCAAGATGAAGAAACACAGAGGTGCTATTACTGCTAGAATGTTGGCCAATTTGTTGATCATGGCTGGTGCTGACCACATTATCTCAATGGACTTACACGCCTCCCAAATGCAAGGGTTCTTTACTAAGCCTGTTGACAATCTATTTGGTGCTGCCAGTCTTGCCAAATGGATCAAGGAAAACGTGGAAGATTATTCCAATGCTGTCGTCGTCTCTAAGAATCCAGGTGGTACTAAGAGAGTCACTGCCCTGGCTGATTCCTTGAAGATCAACTTCGCCATGATTCATACTGATAGACGTCGTGGTGATAACGATTTCTTAGCTGCTAAGATTAAGAAGCAACAACTCACCCATTCCAGAAGACAAAGTACAGTCAGACGTCGTTCTAGCGCTAAGAGAGAAGGTGCTGATGACGAAGAAGAAGAGTTGATATATTCTAACGGATTGCAGACTGCTCGTGTCGTTCAGGGTCATGTTGTTGGTAACGACTACATTGCTGAAGAAGCTGTTGAGGAATTGGAATCTGCTGTTTTCTCAGACGATGAGGATGAATCAATTCCAAATGATCAAACTTCCTATGCTTTAGGCGGTACTTATGACGCTGCTGATTCTGACGAAGAATACGAACCTGAAGCTCCTGAAAAATTGATCACTTTAGTAGGAAACGTCAAGGGTCGTTCTGTCATTATCCTTGATGACATGATTGATAGACCAGGCTCCTTTATTGCTGCTGCTGAACATGTTCGTTTGAACTGTGGCGCTACCAAGGTCTACATTGCTGCTACTCATGGTCTTTTCATTGATAACTGTCTTGAGGAGTTAGAGGCTTGTCCTTATATTGATAAGGTTGTCGTTACCAACACGTATCCTTTGACTGAGAAAAAGAAGCAATGTGAAAAGTTAGTCAGTATTGATGTCTCTTCTATCTTTGCTGAGTGTATTCGTCGTGATCACTACGGTGAGAGTATCTCTGTCTTATTTGATAAGATTGCTTCCAACATATAATCAGGATGACTAGACAAACAGAGTGGCGTCTATTGATGGGGAGAGGAGTGTATACTAGTTTACCATATGATATTGATTTGTTATTATTAAGGTCTAACATTTTGTAGAACGTCTATCCTTTCCAGTTCCAAGTTGATCCTTTGTTCTCGGCGGCGAAATATGTTTCTTTTTCCTCTGCAGGATTCCCGCTGCTGATCAAAACTGTAATAAATAAATATAGTTAGAGGTAGTATAATTTTATCGGTTGATCTTTCAGGCTTGAGATCTCAGACAATAACGTTCTAATTCCAGGTTCCATATGCCCCTAAATGTGGGATTTATTGACACATAAGCCAACTTTGAGGCAACCGCTTGTCAAAAGGGATCTGCAATTTCTTTCTTCAGTATGAGGAGGAACGATGGAGCAAACATCAGCTGCTTGAAAGAACTTAGTTTCAAGGATTGAATTTATAACAGATGTTAATTCTTCTATTGACTATTAATAATTAGAAAGTAACCATTATCTATAGAATTAATCTCCAACTATAACAAGTTATCACTAGTCATTGAAATCCTCTACGACATACCCAAGACTATGCTTACTTTTTATTTTTGTCTCTTGCTTTCAGTTTGTGTCAGCTCAATATCAGCACATAAGTCAATCTCTTCAATCCCACAAACCGACCCAACGGTCAAACTTATAAAACAATGTGGATTCACCTCTTCTAATATCAAACTTAAGGCGTATCCCAATCCTGATCTTATAGATAGTTTTAGAACTAGTACTATAATCTCAAGCAACTTCAACTATAAAACCTACTTATACCGTCCTGTTGATTTCAAACAAGTAGATAAGAACGAAATAAATCCAGAACTTTTAACAAAGGAAGAAATTGATACGGTTCATAAATTGGAAACATTCGAAAACGTCTATAATGACACTGTCTTCGAAGGTAGTGTGTTGACTGCAAGGAGATATTTTGAACCTATCGTTGGAGAATTGGATAGGACGTTTGAAAGACAGCAGCAGCAGCCGCAAGAGGAAGAGGAATCAAAGTTCGTTAAAATCTTTCCTAATTTTAACTACACCAACACCTCTCCGTTCACTATGGATGTCCCAGAGGGTTATTATTGTATGTTGATCAACATCACATATTCCAACAATGACCAGAACCAAGGAAAAGAAATCGATTCAATGACACCAAAACTCGATAGAATTATCCCATTAAGTTTCTACTTCCAAACCTACAATAATGGAGAAAATGATTTCCTTGCTTATTTCTTCTGGTATTTTCTCCCAATTGCTTCGATTTTTACCTCTCTAGGTATATTTGTCTTGTTCAATGGTATTTTCTTCAGGTCTACTGCTGATATGAAACAGTTCTTCATATACCTTGGCTCTGTTATCCTTGGATATGTTGTTCAAGGATATTTTGGGATCTTATGGCAATATTTTGGATACAAAGCGTATTCCTTGAGTAGACTTGAGATACAGGAAAGCAGTCAGTCAAAGGATGATGCAGAAGTTTTTCTTAGTTGGACTATTACGTTTTTTCTGCTTAGTGGTTTGATGGAGTTGATATGTCAGATATTGACCCCATTCATTCTTAGCCCAAAGCAAATTTGTCTTCGTTCCAAAATGACATATTTAAATTTTCGAAATTTCACCACTGTTAGCTTTTATATTGCTTTCCTTGCCCTTCTTATTTCAAATCTCACAAGTACAAAATTACCAATCAATGGGATGATCTCACCATTCCTACGTTCCTTTATTGTCTCTGGAAATCCAATTATTTTTTCAACCTCAGCTTACCTAACACCTTCCTTAGTCTTCATATCGATCAGATTTAAATGGTTCTTAACTCTGATCTCCTCAGGATCCGATTATATTTTACATTTAAAACAATTTGCACCTCCATTGGAAGATGATGATAATCAGAATCAACTAAATGCAGCTCGCCAATTAGGAGTTAATTGGACTGGTAAAAATCCATTCAGACAACTTGTTTATTCCATAGTTTTCACTGGTCTACTTTTTTATCTCATGATTGAACTTGTCATTACTCGTGAGTATTCTTATCATCTTACTTTGAAAGATGTTGAAGCTAGGTATTATGATTTTGCTATGTCCATCGGTTCTTTGGTGGAATATTTCTATTTGCCTTACATATTTTTGTTTGGAGTTATTATTTCCTTGACTAATACTGTTATTTTGAAAAGAGAGGTTTATAGGTTCTGAGAGACCAATACTTATTCAGCAGTAGACCATACACTAATTTAGTACAGCTATACTTCCTTTCTATAAATCTAAGCATACGGCTCGCTTTCTAAAATCTTAAAACATATAGCTATATACTTGTTAATGTACTTTATGTGTATTATATATAAATATAAAAATTTAATACATTGTCTCTAAAATGGATCGATATATATCGATGGTATATATATTAGCCTAGCTACGTACGTATTTGGACTAGCGATCCAGTTAGTGATCTATATATTAAATTAATTATAATTGTTACATAATAGATTGGAATGCTACCAAACTGATCGGAATGCTACCAAACTGATCAGAATGCTACCAAACTTATCGGAATGTATTGGAATCGTTGTCTATATAAATAGGGTGTTCCCGTTCTCAGTAACTATTCAGTTTAAATAATAGTCTTATAGTGTTTAAATAGGCTAGTCAAATTAGAGTATAATCATTGAATACTTTAACATGGAGGTCGTACCCGGATTATCCTTTATCCCCAAAGGATTAATCATTCCAGGTCTTACCATCTTTGTGATTTTTTTGATGTCTCTCTCACCATTCTCGCCGGAACCCCAGGTTCTAACTTTACCAGCCACCCAAGTTACTTCTCGACTCAACACTTGGACCAGTACCACTCGCATCACTTCCAGTTCCACCGGTAGTCCAACAGTATCAAACGATTTGTTCACTTCTGTTTCTGCTTTGTGTTCATGGTGTTTAGAGGTCGGCTTTGAGACCATTCAGACATCTCTAGAATTCATCTTAGACTCCTCGACTTGGAACTACTACATTTTCCACCTTGAAAACCTTAGAACCCATACCACACCAGTCCTCCTCTCGATTTGGACCTCAATTCGCTATGTTGTTACTAGCATTATTTTCACTGCCCGGTTTTCTCTTTACTTGGTTCAAAGTTTGTATCAGGTTTATCTTAGAATCAAACCAATTCTTGATTGGTTTTTCTTCACGTTGTCTCAAGTTTGCCACACTGTTCTTCGTCTTTACCAGTACTATGACGATCTCTTCCCTGAGGAAACTCGTCAGTTGCTCACTGGTACATCTGTACTCTCACTTGGTATCCTTTGGTTCATGTTTCGTCGTCGGTCCGACAAGCCGGTCAAAAAGGCTACTGACACACCTCATCACATAACCATCAACATCCAAAACACCAATAGTACTTCCAAGGTCTTCACGTTTGGAGATTCACCACCATTGAAGTCGGTGTCAGATCGTGCTGCTGTTTGGTCAAAATTCGTCAAGGCGATGAATTTTTCTGCTGCTCTGCAGGAAGCCGAAATCCCAATCCTTATTGAGGCTTTTGGTTCTGCTGAGGTTCTCCAACATACACCTGAGAACACTGGTTTCGTTGCTCGTTTGCTGTACAAGGCAAAGTCTGTTTCCTCTTATGAACAATTTAAACGTCTGGTGTTAACATTGGGAGTTGCTCGAAAAGATCATGCTGCTTTAACACAAGCTGCTGTAGATGAGATCATGTCTGTCCACACAGCTCTGTCTTCCAAGGGCCTTACCAATATTCTCAAGATGGTTCGTGATAATTACCATCTGTCATTAGTTCCAGAAGGGGGTAAGCAATTCCTACTGTCGTTGATCAATATAGGCCCAATGTGGAAGATGTCAAAGAAGTCCACTGTTGTTACCTTTATCAAGAACAGCCCTTATGATGACGCCACCGTTCTGGCAAGAGCATTATTGAAATGTTTTCGTTTTCAGGATCACCAACCAAACACCGATAAGCTTCCAATAAGTCCTCAACTTTTGCAACAACTCGATTCTGTTCAAGGAGTTCCCAAGACCACAATTATTTTCCCCAATGAACACTCCCACACGATCATTTTGGACTGTGGCTCTGTGAAACCGTTCATCTCTCGAAATCTATTACTAATCATTGAATACTTTAACAATAATATAATATATATATTATAAATGATATTGGTAACTGCTGGTCTTTATTAATTAAGTTAAATTAATATATATTTTTAAAAGTTGCCCATGTACAATAATATATAAATTAATATTATTGTCAGAGGTTATTAATATTAAATAATAATTGATATAATAAATTAGATCATCGCTAATTATACCGTTAAATAGGCCAGTCAAATTAGAGTATAATCATGACGTTGAATACTTTAACATAATTGAAATAAATTTTATTATATATTATAATTATATATATAATTAATTATTAATAATAATTGCAAATTTCAGATCGATATAGCTGCTGAAGTCTAAAATAAATATTAAAATTT
>JAKUBK010000076.1:0-25997 GCA_030566875.1 Waltiozyma chaumierensis | reverse complement strand
TAATAATTAAAATTTTATAATACATATGATATATTATTTTTACACATATTATAAATTGCTTTAATATTGTCCCTTACAGCTATTCAGTATCAGACCAAGTACAACTTCAAGATTGTATATAAATAATTATATTTTAAATGAATATAATATATTAATATATTTATTGGTCATGTATATGTGTTAACGAGAGCCATTTCATATAAGGAAGTGAATCAAAATGGCCAAAATCTTAAAAATCCGGTTTTTTCTTTAACTGATGAAACAGAACTGTTAATGACTGGTAAGATTGAAACTTTAACTTCAGAATATTTACCTAAACCATTGACCAATAATCTTCCATGGATAGTTTGAACATTCCCTTCGATATCGCCATTCTCATTAACTTTAGTCTTAATGATCAAGAATTGATTAGCGAAAGTTGGGAATCTGTATTGTAATTCAATACTATCAGTCTTAATATGATCCCATTTATAATCTTTAACTGGGTCAATTCCAAAATTGAAACTAGATCCTCTCTTCATGATCTCATCCAATAGGGTGGCAAGGATACCACCATGAACAAGGAAAGGATAACCACATAGCTTCTGACCAACATGAACAATACTAATAGATTCTTTAGTGGTAGAATTGTAGAACAAGACCGGCTTGATAGCAATCCCCCCAGGAACAGAAAGGACGCCAGTGGTGAGGACTTCATCAATGGTGTTTGAGTCCACGTAATTCCATGCTCTCACAAGCTCAAAGTTTGGGTCATTGTAAAGTTGCTGATAAAGAGGTAGTTTCTGTAATTTGGTTTCAATTGAATTACGGAAGTTCTCAGCATATGGAGAATCCTTTGGTGGTAAGTGTTCGCTTATCCAGAACTTCGCTAATTCACTTAATGGGAAGAGTTGAGCTAAACCAGCACCAAGGATAAAAGAGGCCAGATATAATGGCAGATTTGGATACTTGTCTTTCTTTTTGTCCTTGCTCGAGTTGGTATTACCACTTTTGTTGTTACTGTTTTCGTTGCTGGTTTCTAGAATTATAGGTGTTGGTTGAAGAACCGTAGTTTGTGTTGTGTTGGAAGGAGTTGGGATTGTTGGTGGTGTGACTTTGATTGTTGTTGACTGAGCTCTAAGGAACTGAACCGAAGTGGATCGTTTGAAAGTCAATAGTGACTGTCTTGGTAGAGATCTGAAGAGCATGATGTGAAATTGGATGTATTCAATTGGGAGATTTTTAAAGTGAATTCAATTGGTTGCTGACGCTATCCCTTGATATTGGTTAGATGGATGTTTTATCTTTTATATCTTTGACAAATTCAACCCCTCACTTGGTTTTTGATTGATGATCAATCTCAACTAGCCAAATAGCTGGAGGCAAATAACAAGAAAATAGCCGAAATCTGCCATAAAATTACATAATAATGTTAGTAGAGCTTATATAAGCCCAGATTTCATAATTTTTCACCAGATTCATACTTCAAATGATACGTTTCTCAAATTTTATTATCATATAGTTGGTAGTACTCCAACTTGAAAGTTTAAAGCTGATTCAATATTTTTGAACGAGTAATAATCCAGTGATTAACCAAACAAACATACAAACTCTAAAATGGGTATACCGAACATCGAAGTCCTCACCATCAACGATAAGCCACCAATGTCCAATGAACCACAAGAACCAGTAGTTCCACATGAAAGAGAAATTGTTCTTGGTGTGATGAGCATTTGGAAAGAAGACCCAGAGACAGAATCTATAGGGATTGGTAAATTACATGCTTTAGTGAAGAATAATAATCCAAATTGGTCATTGAGTGAAAAGAGACTTAAGACCGTTTTGAAGAGTTTCAATTTATTAATCACCTCTGATCAATTCTCTTACGCAAATGAAATTACTTCCAAGGAAACCCCAGGCTTGACTTTACCAGAGAAAGTAAGATTGCAATTCACTAAGAGTCGCGGTAAGGGTTTATACGCTGTTAAGTCTTTAAAGGAGGGAGATTTGATTTTCGAGGAAGACGCTCCGTTGTTCTTTAACCCGCCTTTGGATCATTTCACTCTTATGAAGAACGGTATGTGTTGTTCTTACTGTGGTGTCACCAACCTGAAGGATAATGTCAAGAGAGGTTTGGATTGTAATGTTTGTTCTGAAACTTGGTGTTCTCTGAAGTGTAAGAAGACAGACAAATTACATAGTACTTTGAAGCACAATGTTTTTGGTGACACTAAAAAGAAGCTTGTTAATTCATCAAAATGGTTCAGTTATTCTGAATTCTGCTTGGAAAACAAATGGATGGCTGCTTATGCCGTTGGTTTAATTCATGCAAAGTGCATCACTGACAAAACGGGGATGTTAGCTTCTCAATTGGATGCGTTTGCCCAAGTTTCTCAACGTACTCGTTACAAAGCCATTGATTCTACAGGTGGCGCTTTTGACTCTGCCAATGGTGGTGCCTTATTTGTCAAGGAACAACAAGAGCAATTGTGGGAACAAGGTCACAAGGCTTTCAATGAGGCCTTCCCGGGCCATGAAGTTTCTTATGAAAAGTATTTGTTCATGTTGGGTACTTTCAACATCAATAATGTTGATGGTTCTATGTTCTTGATCCAGTCACATTTAAACCATCATTGTTCCCCTAACGTTAAGGTTATCTTTGGTGATTCCAAAACGGATGGTATCAAGGTGTACGCTAAGAGATCTATTGGTGCCGGTGAGGAATTGTTAACTTCCTATGTCAACCCCGAACATGAATATACCACCAGACAAAGAGAACTAAGAGTCAATTGGGGGTTCATGTGCTCATGTTCTAAATGTAAGAGTGATGCTAAAGCCTTGCAGAAGAAGAGATCAGACTCAACTTCCAAGCCAAAAGATGAAGAAGATCATAAACAAGCCTTGAAATCTTTGAAGGAATCTTCTAATGAGGGCGAGTTTGAATTGCAAATACCTCAAGCTGGGGCTAAGGTCGAGAGAAGAAAATCTGTCAAATTTGATGAAAAGGTTATCGCGTTTACTAAAGAAACTAAGTGATCATTAAAAATGTAAGGTCTTATCACCATGTATATTAATAAAATTCTAGCAAGTTTACAAAAGAATCAATAAACTGAACGTAACCAGACAGTCATGGTTTTTATATGCCATTTCCAACTGCCATTGGTTGATAGATATATTTGACACAGCATTCAGTCTTTATACATTTAATGGACGTATTGTTCTTGTCACGTGTGTCCAATTACGTCCCAGTTGTTGCATGTGTCTGAACAAATTTTTTTTGCAAATAGCTGCATGCGCAATGTGCGTTTCGAAACTTGTACAAGAGATTTTGACTTTCATGAGATCCCCAAATATTAATAATATTTTACAGCTCTAGAGTCTAGGGCCCACATTCCATTCTCCAATAATATTATTTTGAGGAAAGTAGGATCGTTGTGGCAATATGGTTTTAATTATCAGGCACCCATGAAGAGTTGCCAAGTGTTTTAAAAGGAGACCAGACTGCAACTTTCGGTGCGAAAAGTGCCTACTTGGATGCAGTTAATATTTAAAGAAATTAACTTAACTTTTACTAGTTATTTATACTTTTCATTAATCTTCTACTTCATCAGATCTAAGTCGAACCTTATGTACCTTATAAATTAAGTATTAAATTAGAGACTTTCCGTTTAATTCAAATCATGTTACGAGCAAAAGAATCAGAAAAAAAAAAAACTCTAATCCTTGATTTTTCTTACCAAATTAACGAACGGCAACTGATTCAACCGTTGACGCAGCCTTTTGTAAGTTGTAACCCCGCCCAAGTTCCTGTATGTATAGATTTGTGATTGTGTAATTATAATTCTACGTATGTGGTCTTGGAATTGCTACTCAATCGGGTTATTTATTAAGTATCTATCTTCTTTATTGCTGCCTTCCTCTACTGAGTTGTCATGTTATGGTTCGTCACGTGTTTCCTAGTTACGTAAGTTAGGTACCTAAGCCAAGACCTAACAGTTCCAACTGGGTCCAACTGGGCCTAGGCCTCTCCTCCCCCCATGCCAGGCCAACACAAAGATTTCCTGATCCCTCGTTTTTTTCTAGATTTCTAGACCAATTACAATTTACAAACAGGCACTTAGACGTCTCAAATCAACCAGTAAAGCAGTATAGGTTCCTTTTAAATTATCAACTTTGACTTTATATCATTTAGTTGGTGGTCTACAAAATTCAGTCTAGAACCAAATAAAAGCTTTCCCAAACCTCAACACATAATTACTGAGATCAGTAATAACAACAAAAGCAACAACAACAATAATAATGAGTAACCCCTACAAACCAGACTTGACATCCCTTGAGGATCCCTTTGGTCCCACTTCTTCATCATCATCTTCTCTCATGGGAGGTGCTATAAACCAGAGACCCACCTCAACTGGCACAGCTTCAGTCACTGAAGAGAACAATGATGAAATTCCATTGAATCAATCATTGGGCATTCCATTATCCAATTCATCATCAACTACATCTGGTTCCACAGATTTCGTCAAGAAGTTATTCCTTATGTTGGAGGATAACTCATATTCCAAAATTGTGAGATGGACAGACAAGGGTGATTCCTTCGTTGTTATTGATAACAATGAATTCACCAAAGAGATTCTTCCTAAGCATTTCAAGCATTCTAACTTTGCCAGTTTTGTCAGACAATTGAACAAATACGATTTCCACAAAGTCAAATTGTCAAACGAGGAGAAACAAACAAACGAATATGGTGAAGGTGCATGGGAATTCAAGCATAACGATTTCAGAAGACACGATAGAGAAGCACTAGAAACCATCAAGAGAAAGGGCCCAACTCAGAAGCGTGCCTACATCAATGCTGATGATAGCAACAACGCCTCTTCAGACACCATCAAGAAATTAGAACAGAGAGTTAATATTCTACACCAAACCAGCGAAAACTTAACTTCTGACTTGAAGACTTTGAATCACAAATATACCAATGTTTTAAACTCCTTTATTTCCTTGAAAAACTTCAACGATGGTTTGGTTATGTCTATGAACACTCTTGTGCAGGCTTTGTTAAACCAAGGCATCAAAGTCCCACAATTGAACCTCCCTGTGATAACACCAAGCGATCAACAACTGTACCAACAGTCTCTTCCGCATGTTCCGCTCCAACGTACCCAAGCTCCACCACCACAACAACAGCAACATTATCAACCTGTTCCTCAACCTCAACAGAACTTGAGCGCAAATCTTCTAGAACAACAAAGACAACAACAACTTCCCAACTCTCAACCACAATCTGGAAACAGCATACAGCAGCAATCATCCACACATTCTACATCTCCAATAAACACTGTCTTATCTCCTGGCTTCCATGTCTTACTAGTGGAGGACGAACCAGTGTCCATTCGACTCTGTACCAAATTCCTTGAGAAATGTGGATGTTCTGTCGAAGTAGTCACAGATGGTTATAACGCCATCACGGCTCTAGAGAAGGATAAATATGATTTGGTATTGATGGATATCGTCATGCCTAATTTGGATGGTGCCACAGCCACAGCGTGTGTTCGTGAATTCAATACGTTCACTCCTATCATCGCCATGACTGGTAATGTTGATAATGAGGATTTGTACACTTATTTACAAACCGGTATGAATGATATTTTGGCTAAACCTTTCTCTCAAAAGGACCTTCAAGCTATGTTGGAGAAACATCTAGGTGGTAAGATTCCAATGCAGGCAGCTAGACAACAGAGAGAAGGTAATTCTTCAGGCGGTGTTCCTATTCCTAGTCAGAACCAACAACAGCAACAACTACAGTATGAAAACGGCGGTGATACAAAGAGACAAAAACTCTGACCTTTTATCTAGAACATGAAATTCAGTGTACAATTCAGCGCACTGTTGTATAAATGAAGTTTTATAACTAACTAACTAACTATAAGTACCCACCACATCGGATTAACATATCTTAAGCTCTATGACAATCAGAAACACATATATGTACAATGCGGCTGTACATTTAAATTATTCAATTAATATTATTAGGTCGATCTCGTTGAATACGCGCCGGTTTCGGCATTAGACTATATAGCTGTGATATCGAATTGATCAAGATATGTAATTTTTCATGACTGCGTTTAATAGTCGAATCAATAAATTGAAAGAAAAGAAAAAAGGGTATTGTAACTGGAATGATTAATTATATAATTATGTTTTTAAAATGTGAATTTTGAAATGAGTTTGAAGAAGAATAAAAAGAAGTTGTGCAGTTAAGTCGAAGAGACGGGGAAGATGAAGCTGTTTGAATTACTTCTTCAAGTCAGCAATGACGTAACTCCAGTCCTTGTGTTCTTCTTCACCGTATTGAATCTTAGCGATCCATTCAGCAACTTGGGCAGTCAAGGCACCGAATTGTTGGCCTGGTAATAATGGAACATTGATATCTCTACCTTGGAAACCGATTTCCTTGATTGGAGAAACAACAGCAGCAGTACCGGAACCGAAAGCTTCAACTAATTCACCCTTAGAGGCCTTTTCTTCAACTTCGAAAATGCTGTAGTATCTTTCAGAGATGGTCCATTCTTCTGGGTCCAATCTTTCTCTAGCCAATTCCAAAATAGAGTCTCTGGTGACACCTTCTAAGATGGTACCATCAAGTGGAGCAGTGACCAATTCCTTCTTACCAGTGGCCTTGTCTTGGAAGACGAAGAAAACGTTCATAGTACCGACTTCAGTGATGTACTTTTCTTCACCGAACAACCACAAGTTTTGCTGGTAACCTCTGGAAGCAGCCTCTAATTGTGGCTTGATACAAGGAGCATAGTTGGCACCTAACTTCTTGTCACCAACACCACCTGGCCAGGCTCTGACAGCGTAATCGGTGGCTTCTAGCTTGACAGCCTTGAAACCAGTGGAGTAGTATGGACCAACTGGAGAGGCAATGACGTACAACAAGGCGTCGGTTGGAGTACCAACACCTAAACCGGCAGTAGTACCGATCAAGGTTGGTCTAAGATATAAAGAGTAGCCCTTTTCCTTTGGAACTAAGTGCTTGTCAATTGAGATTAATTCAGCAATTAACTTGACTAATTCTTCGGAATCGAAGGTTGGCAAAACGATTCTGTCAGCAGACTTGTTCATTCTTTCCATGTTCTTGTTTGGTCTGAAAATTCTTAATTGATCGTTGGAATCACGGTAGGCCTTTAAACCTTCGAATAATTCGAAAGCGTAGTGGAAGACACATGCAGATGGATCTAAGGAGATTGGACCGTATGGTTCAATCTTTGGGGCTTCCCAACCCTTGGTGGAGTTCCACTGGATCTTCAAGATATGGTCGGTGAAGGTTTGACCAAAGACTAATTTGTCATTTGGCAATGGAGTCTTTGGAGTGGTGTTTCTGGTGATTTGTAACTTGGAGGCATCTAACTTGGCCAATGGAGTAGTAGAAGCAGCAGCAGCGGTATGCAAAGAAGCAGCAGACATCTTGATGATGGAGTTCTTGATAATGGACGACATCTTCAATCAAAAGGTGGTTGGGATTAAGTACTTCTTCAAGTCTGGAGTTTTTTTTTTTTAATTCCTTCGCCCCAGCTCCAACCACCTAGTCGATGTGGGAAATTTCCAAGTTAAATAGAATTTGTCACGACTCTCCGACTCATCTGCCGACACTGCTAATTCCCGCCGGTTTTAAAGTACCGTAGCCTGGAAATCAACGGCCGGTTTTGAAATTTGTACTTAAAAGGAATAATTTTCGTGGCCTGCTGGCGCGATATGAAAAGTACCTGATAACAAAAACATCCCTTTGATAGCCGAACCTAACTTCGGTTACCTCGTATATCAAGAAAGATTCGGGCGCTTAATTCTATATCAGTATCAAGTTTCAACATCAGCTAAGTAATATATAAATATATAAATTTTAGCAACAATAAGGAATGATTAATAAATATTACATACCTGATATCAGATCAGCGGCAGTATTGATATCGTAGCAGCTGTCATATATAGTACCTATTATTCAAATGACTACTCAGTCCATCTGACTCAGATCTTTTGAAAAAATACAGTTAAGAAAATATCAAGACCAGATTTGAATTTTTATAAAAAGAAAAAATATCTATGGTTATTACTTTGGACAGAGATTCATAAAATTAGTCACATATTCCAGGTCCCGGTTCAATATATATATTATTCCCCAATATCAGCATAATTTTGACGTAATAAATTCCAATGATCATCATAAGGAGTTGGGTACATATTAAACTTCTACTGGCTTTTGATTTTTAGTTTTCTAGAATGGATTAAAAAAAAAAGAAGATTCATATGGAAGGGGAAAAATCGTCTAAAGGCCTGGAGTTGGTTGAGTGGCAGGATTTTTCCTGTCAATGTTTAATGATGGTGATTGTAGTAATTGATCTGTAAAATCAAGAGTTGGCTGTGATAGGGTCTTCCTCTGGGATGTTTTGAATTTATTAATATAGTCCTTAGTTCAGTTGTCGAATCTGATTTAGATTTGGGCTGGTCAGATGATGGTTCAATATCCGTCTATATTTAAGAATTCACATCTTTCATAAACCGCAACAACAGTTTCTTATATATACTTCAGCGTGTTTGTCTTGATATAAATGGCAATTTCGTTCTTTCTCTACAACCTGGAGATCTTGAAAGTCAGGCTATGTTTATTTCATTGGATGTGTAATGTCTATTGATGCGTGTCTAAATCGCAGCAAATAAATCCAATACGACATTCAACTCCTTTTCAAATTCTGTAGTGAATCTTTCAAACATCAAATCCCTAGTCATACAAATATGACCAACCAAGGTTATATTTGTACATTTTTCATTTGAAATCACCGAACAAGGTAGTAAACAAGAAGAATCATCAGTAGTCTGTGAGAATATCCACTCATCGATTAAATCGTTAGAAGGGGCACGGAGATTGGAGAATTCAATAGTTGCCGGATGAATAGCTTTAGAAGATTTGTTCATGGAACCATAATGGTCATTACCGGAGACATACTTCAAGGCAGCGATTAGTGATTTTCTTTGAAGTTGATTTGATAACGAGAGATACGATTCAAGATGGTTAAGTAAGTCCCAGTTTAACTTTAACTCCTGTTCCAAAGGAGTGCGGCTAGTTGCCGGTGTGATAGGAATAACAGTTTCGGTGACGAAGAGGCCATATGATTGGGGTGAAATATTCAGGAACTTTCTCAAATTGATTGGCACAGAGATCTTGATGGAGTTCGAAGGGGAGAAGTTATCGAATGTTCTAACTGTCACATAATTCAACAACGTTTGGAAACTTAGCTTCTTCGTCTTAAGAGTGCCCAGAACAGGTTGTAGACTTTCAGTTGGAACAGTGATTAAATGGTTCAGGGAGAAGAAGGTGTTCAATTTGGATTCTTCTCCTTTGACCTTAAACCAGTCATTGCTCTTGTAGAAACGGTTGAAGTTTAGGAAGTCTTGTAAATATTTATGCATCTTTGGTTTGATGATCTCTTGAAACACAACTTTACCAATATGCCAGAAAGATATGTTCAGAAACTCTTCGTAATTCAAGTTGACAATATCAACATCCTCCTCTTCTTCAATCTCCTTACCTTGTATCAAAAGAAATAAATCATCCAACACGTTCATAGCAGTAGTGCCATCAAAAAGGGTGTGATCCATAGCAACAATGTACCAGTCTTTGTATATGAATATCTTCCATAGCGGAGAATAAACATCCAGTTCAAACTTGTGATTGGCATGAATATCCATACAGACCTTCAAGATGGCGTCTTTGTCCTCCATTCCATTTATATCTGATATTATTTCATAACAGTCTCTGGCATGGACCTCGGGTAGTTCTTTTAATGTGAAGTTCTTCAAGTTGACATTTGAGCGTAGGAGAAGTCTCTGGTCTAGAAGTTGGTCTAGGGCATCTTCAAAATCTATTGTCCTTATCAGTTGGTTGGCTTTGGCTGTTAGAATGAAGTTATGATATAGATTGTAGGTGTTTCTGTATGAGAAGAACTTCTGTTGCGGTGTAAGGATAGTCATTGAGCGGGTATTTAGCAGGGTTTGATCAGTCTGTGTTAAGTTAAACTTGGTCCAGAGGCTTTACCGTGTCAATCTAGACATTCGGATATCGTTATATAATGCTATAAGACATGTGTGTTAAGGGGGTAAGTCGAAAGATTGTTTTGATATTTACATTATCAAGGGGTTGGAACTAATTGGGACTTCTGTATAGGGGGCTAATTAAATGAGGTGGAGGCGTCCACGTCGAGCTGCATATCAACTCTCCTTTCAACTCCTATTTTTTTTTTTTGGATGGCATCGCCCTGATTTTGAATGGCAAGCTGTGTTTGAGTCGATTGGGTCCCTGATAAATCCAACAATATTAATGACGTCGTTAATTCGTTAGGCAGTGGCAAGATCATGAGATATATAGTTTTAAAAAGTAATAGATCGCTCTTTATTAAAATTGTATAAGCTTGTCAAAATTCAGGGGATCAGATAATATTAGTTCCTAAATTCTCCTTTTAATTTAATGGGCGCTAAGCCTGAGCCTGAGCCTGAGTGACTAGGATTATAGAGATGGTCACGTGCAAAGGCTAGGTGGAAAAAAAACACACACACACATAACATATCATACACATCATTATGATGGACTAATATTCTATGTTGCATTTTCTTGTTGAAAATCATCATCGTTGAAGAGCTCCCCAACACATACGATAGATCACGGAATGACTCTTTCTAACCGTACTTTGATAGCACGTGTTGCAGGTAGATCTTTCAGACGGTGTTTCCACTACACAAGAGCACCAAGATCCTCCTTATCAAACATCCCAGTTGCAAAGATCAGAAACATTGGTATCATAGCACACATCGATGCAGGTAAGACTACGACAACAGAGAGAATGCTGTTCTATAGTGGTGTCACTAGTCGTATAGGAAATGTCGACCAAGGTGACACAATCACTGATTTTCTACCACAGGAAAGAGAACGTGGTATTACTATTCAAAGTGCAGCTGTTACTGTTCCTTGGAATGGTTATAAGATCAACTTGATCGATACTCCAGGGCATGCAGATTTCACTTTTGAAGTCATTAGATCATTGAAGGTTCTAGATGGTGCCGTTACAATCCTTGATGCAGTTGCAGGAGTTGAGGCTCAAACTGAGAAGGTTTGGAGACAAAGTCAGGGTATCCCTAAACTTATCTTCATTAATAAGATGGATAGAGAAGGTGCCAGTTTTGGGAAGACATGTAAGGAAGTCGTCAGCAAGTTGGGTACAAGAATTTTGCTATGTAATGTGCCGTATTATGAACCAGTTCCAGGTTCAAGAGAGTTGAGGTTCTCTGGTGTTTTGGATATTGTGGATAAGAAATTGATTAAATGGGATGAAAACCAGAAAATCTCTGTTAAAGAACTCGCTGAAGAACACTATGATACTGTTTCAAAGTGTCGTGAATCTCTCGTTGAGACTTTAGGTGAAATTGATGAGGCTGTGATTGATTCCTTTTTTGAAACTGAGGATTACATGGAAGTTCCAAGTGACATTTTGAGAACTGCAATTAGAAGATCCACTTTGGACCAATACGCTCTGCCTGTGTTTTGTGGTGCGAGTTTTAAGAACATTGGTGTTCAACCTTTATTAGAAGGTGTCACGCACTATCTACCTTCTCCAGCTGAACGTATCCCTGATGTCAGTGGCAACGTGGATATCAAATTGGTTAAAGGGGAGAACCTCGTTATCAACAACAACGACAAGCTGACCGTCGCCTTAGCGTTTAAAGTCATCACTGATCCAATTCGTGGGCTAATGGTTTTTGTTAGAGTCTACTCTGGTAAGCTATTCAGTAACTCGACTATCTATGTCAACGGTTCTCCTGTCAAGATTGGAAAGTTGTTAATCATGCATGCAGACAAGCCTGAAGAGGTTTCAGAGATCCGAGCAGGTAACATTGGTGTTATTGTGAATGATAATTTAAAGACAGGCGAGACAGTATTGTCCCATACTCAGAAGAAGAAGGTGCAATCGAAGGAGTTGAGTATCACCGTCAATCCAATAGCAGTTCCTCCTCCAGTTTTCAGTATCTCGATTGAACCAAAGACTTCTGGCGACAGAAGAGGTGTTGAAGATGCATTGGAGTTGTTGATGAAGGAAGATCCAAGTTTGAAGTATTTCAATGATGAAGAGACCGGACAGATTGTGTTATCAGGTATGGGTGAATTACATTTAGAAATCGCTGTCGATAGATTGAAGAATTTGAAGGCCAAGTTTGAAATTGGTAGAGTCATGGTGTCTTATAAAGAGACTATTCTTGGTCCTCTCTCTGCCGAAAAGGTTTTCAATGAAGATAACAGTGAAATCAAGATATCTATGTCTATGGACGTGAATCCTAAAGAATCGAAAACATTACCGAAAGCTAGACAGTACTTTGATCTTGGTGACAATAATTTCCTTCATGTTGCCTATGAACCAAAATGGTGGGAAAACAAGAAGGTGATGGCGTATCAGACATTGATCAACTCAGTTGTTTCTGGTTGTATTGGTTCTATCCAAAGAGGCCCTATTTTACAACTACCTTTGAATTCAACTTTGATCTCTTTGGAATCAGTTGAGATCCCAGATGACTTTCAAAACTCCTCAAGAATCATCCAGTATGTTAGAATGACTCTTATGGAAATGATCAAGCAAAAGGATTTCTTCAGCGTCATGGAACCAATGATGAACGTCACCATGGCTGTTCATCATGAAGATCTAGGCAATGTGATCCAAGATTTAACATCCGCTCGAAAGGGTGAAATATCTTCTATTGACGAAGATGATACAAGTGGTGAAACAGCTATCAAGATGATAAAGTTCAAAGAGATCAGTGAATCACAATATGTCCCAAAGGAGGAGAGCCATGAATCAAGTATCCAGGGGAAGTATTCAGGATTGAACAATCAATCTGTGGTCAATGCCGTTGTTCCTTTGAAGGAAATGATTGGGTATTTACCAAGTTTGAGAAAGCTGACAAAGGGTAGAGCCACTTTCAATATGGAATTCCAAGGGATGCAGAACATTACAAGGGATAGATTGGAAGAAGTTGGGAGAGAGTTACAGATATTCTAGGATCTTAAATTACATTGTATATAACTAGAGGAAGGAATATGGGGATTTATACAGAACTTGTACATATAGCTGATTGTATTCACAACCCCAAAATATCCTTAGCTCCAATTTTTAAAAAGAACCAAGCACCAAAAAACACGAGCCCGCTAATAGCGTAAAATATAAGATGACGTTTCGATGACCAATATGGTATTGACTGAACAAAAACGTATAAAATATAATAAAATTTAGAAAATATGGACGAGTCCGAAGTCGAACCGGAGACCTTCTGCATGCTAAGCAGACGCGCTACCAACTACGCCACACGCCCGTCCAATTTATCAAAAAATATTAGTCTGATAACGAACCATGTCAGATGAGTTGTACTTCATCACGTGATTGTTAGGTGTTTTTTTTTTAACTATTTATCTGGCTGACTTTAAAAATCTGCTTAAAATGAAACACCATTTAAATATATACTATATTATAATCGAAATCAGGGAAACAGTCTGTAATATAAAGTAAAGAAGCCAAGTGTTTAATGTAACATCAAGGAAATTGATACTAAAGGAATCGTAGTCACCAATACATATCATTTTGACCTGGACCATGTCTATTTTTAACGGGACACTTATCTTGACTCATGAGGGTTTCATAGATGAACAAGTTGATAAGTGGCTTAAACTATCAGTCTATTGCTTGTGTTTAAAATAATTCTGCAGCTCTGTCAAGTTATTATTGGTTTTATTAATGAAACGATATTTCCCAATTTCAGACCAAAAATTAAACCTTCGGGTCGTGCCCCGGAAAAAAATTGAGAGAACCTGATCTAAAATCTGAAACAACCTCATTGTTTTAAATCTGTTTCATTAACAGCATGCTTTTGAATCATTCAAGAAGTATAAAACCTAGCCAGCTATTCCTGTTGTACTTCGAAACAAAGATCAACTCATCATGATTCAGCCAACTTAGCCCCAAAGCATTCTCAACTAACCTCAGACACTCGCTTTTTTAATATCTGATGATGAAGCTCTCATATTCCCAAATCTTTACTACTGCTTTGCTTCTTGCCTCTTCAAGCTCTGCATCTTCAACTACAATCACGACTTCTCTTGTTATCCACGCTCCTTCGTTTTCCACTGTGAATGTTGATCTCACCAAGACTGTTACTGGTTCTATTGAAAGCTGTGGTGGTACCAAGAACTGTAATGGTGCTTCAACTTCTACCTCTCCTCTAATTACCACAATTGCCGCCGCAGTTGGTCTTGAAATTCCTGTTCCTTCTTCCCTAGTCGTCAAGTCTCCTGCTTCAGTTGCACAAGCCGTGTCTGTTTCAACAACACAAGTTGAGGTTATCAACCGTACTGTTGTCGTTTCTGTTGAATCATGTACTAAAGGACCATGTACCACATCCTCTACTAAGAGCACCTCGCCTTCTTCCACTTTCGCTTCTACATCTACATCCACTTCTAGCACCAATTCTCGTTTTAGTACTCCCTACACCACATCAGCTTTCACAACACTAGCTCCTGGTTCTAGTGAAATCACTCCAGCCACCTCTACTCCTTTATCCTCTCCTTCCAGCACACCAGTTTCTTCTTCTATTGTTTCCACCTCCACGACATCTTCTCCTACAGTATCCCTTGTTTCTTCGCCATCAACTACCGTGTCTTCTTCTTCTTCTTCTTCTTCTTCTTCTTCTTCTTCTTCTTCTTCTTCTTCTTCTTCTTCTACCGCCATTCCCACATCTTCCCATTTCACTGATGTCACCTCTACTGAAGTCGAAATCACAGAAACTGTGTCTATTGGTTCCACCACAGGCGTAGTCACGGCCACCCCTTCTACCTCTATCGAATCTAATAAGACTCCGGTCATTGTTACTTCCACCCAAAGCGAGCTAACTTTCACAGAAACTACGATCATTCCAGCCATTAAGTCTGAAACAAGCAACGATATTGTCGTTGTCTCCACATCTCCAACTACTACTGTTATTGAAACCACACCTGCCACAGTTGGTTATACGACAAGAACTATCAACACAGCTAAGGATTCAACTTCAACAACAACTGCTCCATCTTTTGGTATCACTACTACTGTCACCACTCCAGAATATGATGAAGAATTAACTACCGAAGTCATTGGTACTACTTTTGATGGTAGCAACACTCAAAAGATTTACAAGACAAGAACCACTACTTTTGCTCAGTCCATATCTACTGTTTCTTTGGAAGAATATTCAAGTAGTACTGTTTCTTTAGAGACTTTTGAAGGTGCTGGTTCTATTGTTAAGAGAAGCTTGGGATTGAGTACCGCTGGTTTATTGATTGGTTTCCTCATCTGAGCCTTTTCTGAGATTTTTATTGGCTTCTGTCTAATTGTATAATAATATTTCCTGCTTTATAATTGATAGATTTAGCTTTGTATTCTATGTTGTTTCAGTTCAAGATATTTAATAAATTATTATAATGGCTATATTGAGTTCAATACAAAATTACTTAAAATTGCCTCGGATATCAGACTTCGTCCCTCGGGAGTCCATTGTGTCCATTAGCAAGTAGTTATCTCTTCAGGTGTACAAAATGAAAATATATTGATCTCAAACATTCGAAGAAGAGATGGTGTATCTTGTACCTCATGATACAGTAGACAGGGAATATTCTTCTGCCAATAATCGAGATCACGTGTTTTCACGAGCTGTTAGTCTATAATCGAGTGAACTTTTTCAAACAAATTACGCGCTGGTGGTTTAGCGGTAAAATTCAAAGTTGCCATCTTTGAGCCCCCGGTTCGACTCCGGGCCAGCGCATTCTTTTTTGAGTCCAGAAGATTGATTCAAAACTTTCCAAAGAAATTTAAAGTTTCAACTTCTCACGTAATTTAAATTTTCATTTGTGTAGGTACATGCTTACCTTTACGACAATCTGCACATAAATCCGGAAGTTGGATATCAGCCAATGTTGCACCAGAAACCAACAACATAGTTGAATCCTTACGTATCTTAGGCACCAAAAAAGAAGCGTTTTAAAGTTTAAAGTAAATATAGTTTTCAGTACATATTAATGGGGATTCTGGAAATACTGGTTTCGTAATAGAAATCGGCAAGGTCACGCTATGTACAGTTGTATGCAAGACAACTATGCAGTTCATGTACTGGTAGTAAAAAGGTGCATCTATTCACAGTTAACAGGACTCTGCATGTCGGAGAATCAAATTCACGTCTCATACATACTTCAAAAAGAACTAAAAAAAACTTAAACTCCGAGACGGGGAATCGAACCCCGGTCCACCATGCGACAAACGGAGATTCTAGCCACTAAACTATCTCGGAGGGGAACTTTTTCACCTTTTCCGACTAATTTTCCTCAGCACCACACAATAATTTCTGTAACTTTAGGTTCAATTGCTGAATAAGGTTTCTTGATCAACTGTAATATGGGAATATCGACGGGATATTAAGTCTAAGCCGTAATATAACTTATGGTTTATTCCGAGGTACGACTTCCATGATCAGATTACGTTTATCCGATCATACAACAAATATGGTCATACGATTTAGTATTTTACATTTTATGTTATAAGAACACTTTCCTCACATTTTATACTTATGCCAATTTATGCTACATATATAAAGTGTTTATAAGAATTGATAGTTATTTCAGTAACTCATACAACCCATAAATTCCTGTCTGTAATACGTAAACAACGCATGTCTAATATGAGGGTGGTTAGGTCACGTGAATCTACGTCAGATCGTACATAGAAAGAAGGGGCTGATCGGGTCCTTCAACTTTGTATCGTTTGCTTGAAGCTTTGCTTTCATGTAAATTGAGGTTTGGAGCTCTTACTTAACGTATTCTTTGATCGAATGTTTAGAAGAAGATTGGGAAAGAAAGAGAGAAAGAAAGAGCAAAAAATAAGCTCACTCATGCTGGGGGTCGAACCCAGAATCTTCTGATAAACTAACTCCTTAGAAGTCAGACGCGTTGCCATTACGCCACACGAGCCCACAGGTGAGCAACAAGTCAGAGGTGTGGTTCCCGAGCCCACGGAATAAAAGCATTTCGACTCTTTATCTTATGGTCACGCGTTCCTATTCAATACTGATATCTTCTATATTATTTGTTAGTAGGAATAGATCAATCTTACCTTAAAATGTACCAATATTAATTGGTCTAAATCATAATTCTGAAAATCAGTCACCCGAGTAACTTAATTCCACCCGAGGTAGTGGCCCTCATGACCGAAGGTTTTCCACCCGAACCGTTTCTCCCGAAGTGCCATGTCACCATACTAATTTCTTTCACCCGATGTACTGTGCCACCCGATCATTAACTTTTCACCCCGTCCGACCGGACCTTTTACTTTAATCCGAGGTAATTGGTCCCCCAACCATTTCTCCTGAAATTCTATTCCACCCGAAGTCACCTTCTCCTCTAATATTTTTTGTACCCAAGCATGTTCTCACCCTAAAAACAGAACTTCACCCCAGGTTTAAAATCACTAGACCTATCTTTTTATTCGAGGCTCTAGAGTCTGTACCACCCAGGATCGCCTTTAGCCAGAACTTTTGACTCACCAGAGCATATTCTCACCCAAGTAGTAACTATCACTCCAAATCATACTTTCCACCCGAGGATAGATCTCAAAAAAGCATAAAACATTAGGAGTGAATTTTTTTCATGATAGATTGGAAGTCTTGAAATAAGCGATTTGGTACTCTACTATATTTTGTAAGCAAAGTAACTGCCAAATTCTTCTAAACTCTGACTATAAAATGTATGTATTTAATAGGTATAAAATCTGGGAATAGATCATAGAGTGTAAAAAATAATGATGGTACCATATTACAGCTAAATTAGTCAATACAATGGACATTTGAGTGTTCCCTGAGTATGGAGAAATTTTATTATCAAGAAGAATAATATAAAAAAAAATCAAAAAAACTTGCCCGACGTGGGGCTCGAACCCACAGCCTTGAGATTACTTTAAACAAAACTAAAGTCTAATGCCTAAGAGTCTCACGCGCTACCGATTGCGCCAGCCAGGCGAAGAAGTGATCAGGGCTCGAACCCACAGCCTTGAGATTACTTTAAACAAAACTAAAGTCTAATGCCTAAGAGTCTCACGCGCTACCGATTGCGCCAGCCAGGCGAAGAAGTGATCAACAAAATGGCCACATTTACTACGTGATCGCAAGAAAAGGTTTGTATTTCCTATCACTTTCATCTACCTATCCCCCATTCACACTCTTCACGATGTTCTACTCCTCATGATCTATTCCTACACATACCTAGACAAACATATACATAAGTATTTAGGTAAATGGTATCAATTAACCAGTTATAATGTCAGAATCCTAAGTTCTACCCTACTTCTCATCATTTCTGAGTCCGTAACCAAGATTCAATTAAATCACTCCTGAGTCTTTACAAATCTATCAGAATATCATCTCAACTGCGATATTGCAAAATAATCTGCCTATACTTAAATACTCTCCTCTCCCGGTTATATAGTTTTGCTCTGCAAGATCTAGGCATATCTGGATGCTGCTTTATATATCAGACCAGCCAAGGACCAATCATATTAAACATCCCAGTTGAACCAATAATAGCAATCTGAACACTTTAATTTATTTTTCTTTTATAACCACTTCACCAACAAATGAACTTATCCATTTTCATTCAATTCTATCATTACAAAATCCTTTACCAAGTATGATAAATCCCCAAGCAATAAGATATACACCAACAACTCAATCTAGGTTGTCCTTCCCCCTACCATATCTACTGTTACAAGCTCAAAGTTCAATTATTCCTATATAACTGTTATAACCGTTGGCAGAAATTTTCTTCCCGGTTTCACTCAAAAGCAGGTTTTATGGTATATCAGATACATACTTATCATATCCATTTGCAATTAATGAGTCGGGAAAGAATTACTTCTCATGAAATCAGATTCGTTAAAAAACAATATTATTAGAAGGATACAGAGGAATCTTACAATTCAATAGATACTAGAAATTTGCTAGATATATTATTATGAATTAATATGAGATTATATGTTGTTCTTTTTAAATATTGAAAAGTTTATGTATTCTATGAAACAAATGCTCACATCATATTTTACAATTAAAGATCATCTTACAAAACGATTAAAAATCCTTTCTTTATTTATTTCGAATTTGTGACCTTGAGGCTTGTATACTTATCAGTAACATCTTTCAAACATAAATTCTGTAAATCACCACTTCGGGAATACTAAGATCAACGTGATGCAGATAATGAAGCTTACCAATACAACCCCAGCGACCTTCAGCGCATTCCAAAGACTTAGTTCTTTAATGGTGTTTGATAAGTTCTTAGAAGACTTCCCCAATTTAGAACTAGTAAGCAATAACCCGGACTCCGCAGCTTTCAATAAACTAGCATCTTCTTGTAGTTTGGAGTTGAACTCTTGTGCACTATCTTTGATACCTTGGATGAATTGGAACATATCCTTTAGAATATCTTCTTGTTTGTTCTCTTCGTTTGCAAGTTGTTCGTCAAATGTCTGCACAACAGCTGGACGTTTTTTGGTTAGTAATCTCGATCTTAAGGTTGAAAGGTTTTCGTCATCATCTTCATTACTGAGTTTTGATTCTGAGTTCAATTCTTCATCTACTGGTGAACTATGAAAATCAACGGACAATCTTCTCTTTCTCTGTAGTTCTAGATTCTTCTTCTCTTCGCTGATGATCATATCGTTCACAAATTTTCCGTTGATTATAAGACCATTATATCTCGCAAATGCTGTCTTCAATTCTTTATTTCTTTGTAGGAATGGTTTTGTTATTATTTCCATTCTAATCTTTTCCGATATCTTCTCATGTTTTATGTAATTTAGGTGATTGATGAATGAAACACTGCTGTCATTGTCTGGATTCTCAAGTGTGTCTTTTAGAAGTTGGTTGTGATAGTGTGATATGGTATCAAGTGTTTCATTCATGTTTGGTGATATGTGTGGGTCTGATAAATATTCGATTGATATTCTTTTGATGAGTATCGATAAAAGATAAATATAAATCTATCTCCTTTGATGTCTCTCTAGCTGTATGTTGTGGCACTTTCCTCTGTTTGTTTTTTTTTTTTTTTTTGTAATTTGAACTACGCGCCAGCCCAACAACAATATAATTAAGAGCCAAGGGATTGTAAGTACTGTAATTAGAGGCTGTTAATTTAGACAGATCCCCATAAATAAGCGTCAATAATACTCCAGAGATATGGAAGAACATGACTACATCAATTCACAGAGAACAGTTTTCCTGCTTCAACAAAACAAGAAAAGAAAGCGCACAGATGATCAAGACCAGCTTCAGATAGAACAAGAAGGCCTTGCACTTCCCAAAAAATCAAATAATCCAATGGTTAGACTCCTTGGTGGAAAGGAACCTTTGTCGTTCACCAAATTAAGATATGAGAACTACAAGTCATACATCAAGAACCAAGAAGAAGTGTTTGCCTCTCTGTATCAAAACTTAGACGTGGACATTTTGAAGAAGATTGTTGAAGTTGCCAAATCTGGTGATGACAACGATTTTTTTGATTCTAGAGCCATCAAAGCTATTACAATATTCAATAAGTCATCAGTTGGTAATGGTGACTCTTTCATTCAGAAGCTCATGGATAAACTTCGGTCAAAACGCCATACTATTGTCACATTGAACTCAAAAGAGTCTAATACGATGAGAAACGCTTTAAAGAGTATCATTCATGGTGTTACTAAAGGGGAGTCGGGGATTGATGGGAGAAGCCAAAATGATGAAGATGCCGGAGATAGAGAGGATGAGCAACTACTTTTTGATAAGAGATCGCCCTATGATTTAGATATTATCAAGGATTGGTGCCTTAAGAACTATCACAAGAAGAACAAGATCATTGTTGTATTTGAGGATGTTGATTCATTTAATCCACAACTGTTGGGGAAATTAATCAAAATGATGTATTCACAGAATGATAAGGTCCATTTCAGATTAATCTTCAATTCCACTGTGAACTTCTCCACCTTGATCAGAAATATCGATGTCCAGGTCCAAAACATGTTGACTTTCTCCTCATTTGAAATTGACCAAGTGAACTATCTAATCAATATTATTGTCGAAAAACTGATATTGAACAGGGATATATTAATAGGTGAAGAATTATCACATCTCATAACTCAGAAATTCCACGACTCGATTAAGAACATTGACATCTTCGATAAGATCTTAAAGCTCTCTACTATGGCCTTCTATTTCAACAATCCTTTCAGTATCTTTTACAGTCAAGAGCATGAAATTCCCCAAACATATATCAAACATCTTAGACAACTACCATCGTTCCAAAAGTATATTGAAAACTTAGTGGGTAAATCTCACTTTGAAAGAGCACAGATATTGTTAACGAATGACGATAAGATGAAGTACTTCTTCGATCAAGAATTAGTCTCTTTCAAGAAAAATTCTGATAATTTCAAATCACTCTTCAAGTTCGTCACTGAAACAATATCACTCCATTCTCGCTCTTTCAAGTCAAAGGGTTACAATTTCTTGGATATCTACCATTTGTTGATATTGAAAGACGATGATAACGACCACAAGAAGACCAAGTTCTTTGTTGATATAATCAACGATTTGAAGGGATTGTCATTCTACGAGATTTCCACCTTGGTCCAATCCATTAAACACTCCGAGGATCCTTTGGTGAAAAGTCTTTACGCTGATAACAGTTCTACGTTTGATTTGACCACTTTGAATACACTTAATGAGGAACAAACCACAGAAACTGCTCTTCAATTCAAGGTTGAGTTTTCTCGTTTCAAAGATTCTCTTGTCAAGGTCATTGATAAATTCCTAAAGAAATCTATGAAGCCTTTCACGGCATTGCCGTTTAATGAACTGTTTCAGATCACAAATTCGCATGATATTATCCAAAAAAACCTATTCCCTGCATACCGTGAGGATATAATTAACTCACTAATCCACCATGAACGTTACTTTACATCATCTCGAGATGAACCTTTGTCGCCGCTACAGAAATACAACGAACTCAACGAGCTCATAAACCCACTAATCGTTGAGTTGTTCCAGATTTACAGAGATACAAGTTTGATCTTGAACATTTATGATTTCTATCAAGTTTTCAAATATTCCATGAATTACGACAAGATCATCGACACATTTGTTGAAGTCTTGGATGATGACACGTTCAATGTTTTGGAGAATTATCTCAACGATGAAAACCGTTTCAAGTTCATTTATCAGTTCTTTAACGACCCTGGTGTTAATAAGGAGGAGAAATATGATAAATTAATGCTGGTTTTCTTTTTACAAAAGTGCAATGAGATGATCTATATGGGATTTTTCAAAGAAAGAAAACCAAAGGATTATTTGGAAAAAAGTGTTTGGAGAGGCTTGTAAATAATACTCTCTGAAGAAGATCATTCTATATTACATATAATCACAACATAGAAATATATCCACAACTTAATCATATTGATGGTAAATCTAGTCTAAGATTTTTATAGATTCTCTCCAGCTAGCTCAGCCAAATTTAATAGCTGGACCAAAAATTAATTACCCTCAAAACGATCAGCATAATTATTCAGAGTTAGGGGGTTAGGGGGGGGGCTCCTTTTTAGAAAAAATCGTATCAAAATCAATTAGTCACGTGATATTAATTGTGCTTACGTAAGAACTCTCTAACTTTCGAAATTCAGGTTTTTGTGTCGAAAACTCCAAAGATATCACTTGATTTCTTGTTATGTCAAGGGGAATTGCTGACAAGCGGGAACTTTGGAAGAACCGTGCAACTTCTTTCCTTCTTATGGAAACACTATGATCTAGTTGTCGTGTTTCTCAGCTTTCCTAGGTGGAATCATGGATCCAACATACTATTAATATCCTCAATGTATCAAAAACATGCTAACTAGTAACTAACACTCTTACATTGTCCTTTTATAGCTCACTAACTTTTACTAATTCTATTTTTCCTAAATTTGTTATTCATTCTTTAACTTTTGTATATCGCTATAGTATTTCGGAACTTTACTATCATATTCAAGCTTTGACAACTCATATTACAATATTCCAGATCACATCCAAATCTGCCACCAGACGCCTCCCCAAAAAGATAGAAATAATGAATTCATCAAGATCAAGAAGTCAAACAAATTCAAGAAAGCCGCCAATCAAAAGTCCTCAAACATGCCCTTGTTCAAAAGATATCATAACTGAACTCAGTGACGATGGAGTGTTTATGATGACTAGATCACAAAGGCTTTCGATAAAGGCAAATGGTGACTTTTTAAATGGATTTTCAGCAGAACATAGCAACTCTTCAGGTGATTGGACCACTTATGGAAGCCTGGAAATAGAATTAAAACCAGACACGACTTACAGACACTTGAGAAGTCAAACAATGAAAGCTAGAGGTGTGCAAACTCCACCTGGCAGTGAAATATCTCATGAAAGCCAACCAATTTGTTCTTTGAACAAAAAATTGAGATCTCTTGAAATTGACCCATCACTTCTGGTGGGTTCATCTCCGGCTCTCCATAGTGAATCTTCGGGCTCTGATTTGACCAACAGCTCTGGAAAAAGATCACTTGTTGGTCATGAGAGAATTGGAGAAGCAAAGAAAACAAAGTTTTTCATCTTTGATAGATATGAGAACAAATTTCTAGATGTACCAAAATCCGATAGATCAGCAATATTCAACACAGATACCTTGCACCGGTCAGAATCAGATGATCTGCAGTTCATAAAGGACGATCCTACTTCTCAATACCCCAATTATCGAAGTTTACGAAAACAACCCAGGAAGAAATTACACCAAGACGAACAATTGGAACTTGAAGATGTGAAAGACAGGTCGGCTAAATTGGAAAAAGTCAAAAGAAACAATAAACCTCTCGCTCTTAGACACTCCCAACTTCCAAAACCAAAAAAGCCTTCACAGTCTTCCAACAATTCTGGACATAATGGAATAAATACCAAAATGAGCAAACGTTTAAATAAGACAAAGGATCCCGCGGCACACAGTACTGGTGTTAATACTTTCTTCACAGATACTAATGATATACATTCTAAGCCAGGGTCTGATGATTTAAAACTTAAGCTGGTTCCCCATACTAGTGATGGCACTTCTAGAAACCAAGAAATTAATATTAAGAAGAAAAGAAATCGGTCAAGACTGGGTCTTTTAAAGAAGACAAGAGATGCTGCTAATGCTGCTCTGGCTGAAAAATCAACCAATGTTTGCAAACCCTTGAATGTACCTGATAAGTCTGAAACAAAAGATTTGAAAGTGCTTTTTTTGGATGAAGCCATAAAGTCTTCAGAAAATGAAGAGCTTTGTGTTGCTTCTAATGCAAACAAGAATCATACCGCTAAGAAGTCTGAGTCACACTCCAGAACTAAGCAAAATATTCCCTCTGAATACAATCAAGCATTTGTTCAGAGACATGGTTATGGGTTCTTTTGCATAATCGGTATAACACCAACTGTTGAAAGGCTTGGTTTATGTGGAATTACCTATGTCTACAATGCACCAACAGGGTGGGAATTAAGAATCACCAAAAGAGGTTATGACAATTATTACATTGAGTGCTATGATCAAGCAGCTACTAAAATTCCTTCCATGAGATGGAATAAGAATAGTGTGGACTTTACCAGTATCCAAAACTAAGAATCTTAGTGAAACTAACCCCACTTTGACCATATGGACTTATGATTTTTATAGATATTTAGCTCAATTGATAAACAAAATCTTTTTCAATTTAAATATTTCCACCATATAGTAGAATTATTCTTAAAATTTAAGTATTTGTATTTTTTGTACACATTACCCCTATTTAAGTACTGTATTAGCGCATCTGTTCTCCTCTTTATGAGTACCCGACCATTTAGGTTCAAATCTGAGCGAAACTTGGGTAGCTGAGTACCAATTTCTCGCGAGTTTCATTTTCACCCGAGCGTTATATTCCAGAATTTAGTCCTTATGCTCCACTTATATGCTTGCAAGGTCGTTGATATAATCCTAATTTTGTCATAGTTTCAGATAATTTTCACCCGAACATAGGACTAGATTCTGGAATATAGTTTTTGGTACTAGTTACTTTCAATATCGCCTGATTGGTAAATTTATCTTTTATTGACATCAATTTTCAAATCTCCAGGTACCAAATCATACATTCCGACCTTATCTAATTACTTCCAATTAAACTCAAGCTTATCTTTTACTTAATATTCTCCTCAATCCACATAATCAATATGGTTATTAATTAAATAGTTTTAAGTTTACCCAGCTTTATTAAATTTGTACAATTATGTTGGACAAATATACCTAAAGTTCAACTAACTTTCTATGAATTAAATTTGCATATAATATATTAATATAAATATATATTATAATATATATATAGTTTTAAAATAAATTATAATTGTATGACGATGTCATAGCCATGTACAATAATTATTTTATTCGCGCGATAAATTAAATTTATATATATTATTATAATTAATTATATATTAATATTATATTTTATTATTAATATTGACAGCATCTAGTGGAGATCTAAATTAAATTAACAGATATGCAATATATTTAAAATATTTATATATATATCTAATTAATTAATATTATTTTATATTATTATTATGAATGATTAACTAATTATATTCGTGTACATTTCTTTTTTAAGCGAGAATCCATAAAGGCAATTTCTGGTTCTTATGTTATAATAAAACGTGAATCCCTATGAAAAAAAAAGTGGATCTTAAAGCAAGCCGAAAAAAAACAAAAAAGGAAGTGAGGCAGACAGGAATTGAACCTGCAACCATTCGATTGCACTCAAACCTTACAGATCAGAAGATCTGCCAGTCTTTAAACTGGAGTCGAAAGCTCTACCATTGAGCCACTGCCC
>JAKUBK010000075.1:0-27921 GCA_030566875.1 Waltiozyma chaumierensis | reverse complement strand
ATATTATAATTTAAAGTTTTATAAATTTTTAATATTAAAAGCTTAACATATATAATAATATTAATATATTATAAATTATTAATTAAAATTTAAATTGAAAATAGTTTTTTTAGATTTATAAACTTATAAATTATATATTATTATTATTAATTTAATATAAATAATATTAGTTTAATTTAATACAAATATACATTATAAATACCAGTAATTGGCTTAACTGAACACCGATATATTATAAATTTATAGTTCCAGTACTAAAATCAAGTTTACAACAGAAATTGTCCATGATATAATTTAAATGAGTATTATACGGCTGCACATGGTAATGAATATCCCATACATGCCTTATAGAGCGTGTATCAAATAAAATTATATTTAACTATAACTGAATTTAGAAAGTGTTTTTAGATGGAAGTGACTTATTTCCACGTAGCTCCCAACGACGATAAAAAAAAAAAATGGTTGTAACTTATTAAGAACTCTAGTGCTAGGCTCAGATATGCCTCTAAGATATAAATTTATTTTACATGAACGGATTTGAATATTTTATTAATTGGAACAGCTATAAAGGGACCAAGAAGTGGAACATCAAGAACTGGTTTCATTGTACTAGTATAAATCTGTTGTTTCCAGACAAGTACGTAAGAATAAAATCCTTAATCTAGTAGTCAAATGTTTTGCGCAATTTTTATTGAAATAGCAGTGCAAAAAACAGGAACACCTTCCTGTTTGGGAAGTATAAATATTAAAATCTTCTAAAATATTTCCTTATTAGGAGAAGTAATTAATTACATGTGCGCGGTTCAAGAAAAATAAACCTGCAGATTCTGGACGATTGAAAATAATATAGATCTTGTAAAAATAAACAAAAGTGGTTGTGTTCATTTTTATTGAATAAATATTCAGATCGATCACAATCCAACACTATAACCACTAACAAGACTCGAGATGGATCAAATCAACGAAACACCAGATTCTGTTCGTTCGGAACAGATTCGTCGATTCCAAGAGTTCCTTGACTCAGATTCAAATCCAACAAATTACAGAGAAAGTATTCGAGAATTACTTTCCAAAGGACAACGTCGCTTGACCGTGTCAATTGATGAGATCCGTGAATTCGATGTCAAGCTATTCCATGGATTATTATACGAACCATATGTGTTTATCCCACTACTTGAAGACGCGTTAAGATCCAATATCAATGCCATTTATGACCCTCAGGTTCATCCATCAGTGACAGATCAAGATGAATTCAAGATTGCCTTTATTGGGTCCTTTGGTCATCATTCTGTCTCTCCACGTACGATTAACTCCGAGAAGATCTCCAAATTGATCTCCATCGAGGGGATAGTGACGAAAGTGTCTCTCGTTGCCCCGAAGATTAGAAGATCTGTTCATTACAACGAGACCAAGGATTCTCATCATTCCCGAGATTTCTTCGATCATACTATGTCTTACAATCCTATTCTCCCTAAATTGGCCTTTCCTCAGAGTGATGAAGACGGGAACAAATTGGAAATGCAGTATGGGCTATCAACTTATAGAGATTATCAATCCGTGACGATTCAAGAAATGCCTGAGAGATCTCCAGCTGGTCAGATTCCAAGATCCATTGAAGTTGGGTTGAATGCCGATTTAGTGGATAGTCTGAAGCCCGGTGATAGATGTCAGATCGTCGGTGTCTACAAATCCATGTCTCTAAAGGGCAATGGGTTTAGAAATTTCATTTTGGCTTACTCTGTTTTCCCATTACATGCATTATCATCTGGTGTTTCTTCACAGGAATTATTATCTGAGACCGATGTTTCTTCCATCATTGAGATTTCTAAGAAGAAGAACATCTTCACTTTAATTTCCCAGTCCCTGGCCCCTTCGATCTATGGCCATGAATATATCAAGAAGGCCATCTTACTAATGTTAATGGGTGGTGTGGAGAAGAACTTGGCAAATGGGGCACATTTAAGAGGTGATATTAATATTCTTATGGTTGGTGACCCATCTACTGCTAAGTCACAGATGCTTAGATTTGTTCTGAACACAGCCTCTTTGGCCATTGCCACGACTGGTAGAGGGTCTTCTGGTGTGGGTTTAACCGCTGCCGTGACGTTTGATTCTGAGACTGGCGAAAGACGTTTAGAAGCTGGTGCAATGGTTCTTGCTGATCGAGGGATTGTTTGTATTGACGAATTCGATAAGATGTCTGACGTTGATAGAGTTGCAATCCATGAAGTCATGGAACAACAGACCGTCACCATTGCCAAAGCTGGGATTCATACGTCGTTGAACGCCAGATGTTCAGTGATTGCAGCTGCGAACCCAATCTATGGCCAATATGACATCCACAGAGATCCACATCACAATATCGCCTTACCAGACTCGTTACTGTCCCGTTTCGATATGTTGTTCATCGTCACTGACGACTGTAACACAGTCAGAGATAGAGCCATTTCCGAACATTCAGCCAATTCCCATAGATTCATCCCACAGGGTTACGTTGAAGGTGAAGTGATTAGAGAAGGAACAGGCTTGGCTTTAGCAGTTGGAGTGGACCAAGTCAGAAGAAATGATGGGGCTGATGACAACGAGGAAGAAGAAGATGATAATTCTGTCTATCAAAAATACAACCCATTATTACATGCCGGTGCTGCCCAAGTGTTGGATTTGGCCCAAGGGACAAGATTATTAGCCATCAAATTCATCAAGAAATACATCCAGTATGCCAAAACACGTATCCAACCTATTCTTTCTCAAGATGCTGCTGATCATATCACCGATATCTACGCCAAGCTACGTAATGAACCAACAGATAAGAAACAAACTACTCCAATCACAGCCAGAACGTTGGAAACTTTGATTCGTCTAGCTACAGCCCATGCTAAGGTTAGATTAAGCAAGGTTGTTACTACAGCAGATACTGGAGTTGCCGAAGAGATGATTTACTTCTCCTTGTTCAAAGAGGTTAATCCTGCTACTAGAAGCAGAAAGAAGAAGAAGACAAAGAAGTCCGCTAATGGTGAAGATGAGGATCGTTCTGATTCTGACGAAGATGATGAACAAGAAGACGGGGACGAAAGAGAGAGAGAAACAGAAGACCAAGAAATGGAAGACATTGATGAAAATGATAACCAACAACAACTTGAGGAAGAAGCTCATGCTGCTGACGATGATCAAATGGAAATTGATGAACCAGAAGTAAACGAAGAGGAAGAACAAATAGCCGCCCAAGCTTTACAGGAAGAAGAAGAGCAACAGCAGCATGAATCACAATTGAAATCTTCTCAACTGCACCAAACAGTGGAAGAATCAATGGAATATCAATCTCAATCACAATCACAGTCACAACAACCAGCACCAATCACACTAGATTACCAAACCAAAGCAACAACAATCACTAAACAAAGATACACCCAATTCGTCCGCTTAGTAGGTGATCTTGCAGCCACATCACCATTATTCCAATCTGATGACGGTTGTTCTCTAGAGGAGATGCAATTTGCTGTTAACGATAAACTGTCAAGCATCGATAAGTCTAAGACTAGAAATCAAGAGTATGAGACGGGTGAGTTTGAAGCTGGGGTTAAGAATTTATGTCAGGACGGTCATTTGTTGATCACTGAAGAAGGTAGGGTTTATTCTACTAGATAATTAGATAGCTAGCATGGTCATGCTGAATGAAGAGCTGATAAATTATGTTTTCTAAATAGACAGTGGTAATTCTATTGTAATATTGTTATTATTAATCATCTATATTTATCACATGTATGATTACCGTCTCTCACGAAGCCATAGACCCATGGGTAAAGTCTATACATAGCAAGAGTTTTCACGTGTCATAATACATATAAATTTATCTTCGTAAATTCAACAAACAGGCTTTATCTCAGATGAACCAGTCCAATATTAGGACTTTTTAAGTCTAATACTGAGTCTTGAGTCCTGAGTCCTTGCTGTCCATTTTTATCATGTAAGGACATAGAAGACGCCTCGAAAGGTACGGGGTTTAGTATAGGTACCCACGTACCAGTTGGAAACATTCTAAATTGAAATCAACACGAATAGATATAAACTGCAGGGTCCTTTATCTAATTATAGTTGACATGTTCCCTAAGCATAAGCAATATTATTATTTATAGAATTTCTTGTTTATGATAGACGCCCGGGCCCCACAGGAGGTGGTGGCAGTACGTTTTATACCAATTAAGAGCTAAAATTAAACTTTATGCTGATATTGAGCTTTCAGAGGTTCTATATTTAAACTCATATTGATACTATCTAAGATCTATATTAAATTCAATGATCACCTCTCCCCTGTTCATATATATTTTAACGCGAGCTTGTTTTAATAGTTTACAGATGTAAACGATATAAATAGTATATATTGTTCAACCTACGGTTTGTTCCTGTTAAACGAATGATTACACTCGACATATGGATTGTTAACTTTCCATTTAGTTAAAAAATCTGGAATTGTGACTGATAATTAAGAAGTTCACTGATTCAAATTGATATACATATCACATGAAGGCGGTTAGAGAAGCCCATCAGAGATCTGTAGAAACCATAATCTTCGTCAGGACTCAGAGACGAGAGGGCCATAATCATACAATCAAGAGATCAACTAAGGAACCAATGATCATTACTCCAAGGTTTCAAAGCCAATAAAAAACGCCTTAAATCTAAAATTAAATTCTCCTACATGAAATCACGTCCTTAAATAAGTGTAATTAAGGACTTATCACTGTAACGCGTTATAGCATATTAATTGGTACTGTTTCAGAGACAACGAAAGTTGATTATTAAAGCCCAGGATGAACAGTTTTACTACGTGTTTACATAATTAACTTACTGACTGATTTAAAATTCATTGGTTAATTATCCAAAGAGATATTATAATACTAAACAATTGAATCTGATGCAGTTTAGTATTTATACACCTGTTCGTGGGTACTATATATATTAGGTACAACTTGCATGTATATTATATTTTTAAAATTACTGATCAAACAATTAAACACACATGTCTGTACACTAAAATACCATCAGGAAACCAAAATAAGTACTTAAATACCAAAAGATCTTCAAACAAATCCACAATCTTTGGCTAGTTCTAACCTTAATTTTAATTTTCCAGCTTCAACTTTTAACACCAAAACCAGTATCTTCCAAAAATTACTGTTTTACCTTTTACTATGTCCAATTTTGTCCAATTCTACTTCCAAACGAGCGAAATGCAAGTCCATGCGAGAATGTGCATATTTAATATCACAAGCCAACGGCTTTCATTCATTCCCGACTTACTAGTTGCTGAAGAATGGTCGATTGGAATTTGGGTGTTCCTGATTAACCAGATCATCATGGAAATTAGCTCACGAATCGAATATTATAGGAAGCAGTTTGGAAATGAACATCATCATTCGATTGTCACAGATCTCACAACTAATATCCTCTAATCGTATGATCTTTTAAAAGAAATAATTAAAACAAAGGATCAGCGTTTATACCTTAGAAACGTCTAATTATATCGACCAGGGGAAATTAACGAAAGGTGATCGACCAAGATTAATGAAGACTAGTAATTGATAAGGTTTCAATACAACAACATTAATTCACGATTATCTAAAGTATAGATATAGAATAGGATAAGATAGTTATAGACAGTAGACTGTTATCTCCAGACTTACAACAATATAACTGTAAAATATACATGTCATTCACTAGTGATACCTGGTATAGATATTTAATATAATTGACTAATCAATTAATTATCTGAAAACCGGAGACACCGTTAGACGATCTAGTATACAATGTACATACAGACTTGATGCAAGTCCTGAATCCTGATAGTGTACTAAATCGGCCTGATTTTCGTGAACTCTTTCTTGAAATTAACGGTTAGACGTTGGAACTTGGAATATGCTGCTGGAGGTATGCGGCATGCGGCATGCACTAAGTGCTTTATCTTGTAGCCAGGTAAAGACTCAAGACTCAAGACTCAAGACTCTAACCATCAATATGAGTTTAATCAAAAATTAAAGGACAACGACTCCTACCCCATCTTTTTCTTTCAACCATCGCCGATAGTTCACAATTTCATAATCTTAGCCTACAAAGGTTTTTGAACAACCGGTTCGGAAGAACATTTTTCGAATAAGATTCATATTATATATTTTGTCCAAGTAATACCATAAAAATAATAAGATCTTCACCCACAGAGTTTGCTTAGGTAAACGATACTCTAAACATCAACAATTGTTTAGTTCTATTGATCTACAATCTTTCACACTTTGAAGCTTGAACCCTTAAGTACATACCAAATATAAGCAGATTGCAAGTCAATTGATTCAACATCAACAAATCTGTTAGGTTTAATACCTAATGATTTACTTGTATTCATTCAATTAGATTAAAGTAGCTATCAATTAAGAATACACTAAGGTTAAAAAACTATAGGCACTCAATTATTAATTTAATCTTAAGTATATTTCAATTCTGAATTTTAAATTGACTGAAATGTTTTCTTACATTCAATTTCTTAACATCTGAAATTAGAAATGAAAATTACGATTTCCCCTTCACAAACTAGAGTATTATAGCTGTGATTCCACACATTTAGAGGTTATATATTTTTCTTAGATATGGCTTATTCAATTACGGTACAAGGAAAGAATGGGTTAATCATATCATTTTGCACGGCTTTCCTATTTTCCCCATCTTTAAATTATATTATTATTATTCAAACATGAAAGCTTCTGACTCATGTAGCATAATTTATAGGGTCGACGCCAAAAATAGATAAAATATGTATCCACTCATGGGTTGATGATATCTATAAGGCTGATTTGATATGGATATGTACAAAACTAAATATAGTATCTGAATGTATGGGTTTTTGATGTATTATAGATTTGTCCTTAATATTATTTATATAGGTTTTAACTATCCGCCTTGTGGAGTCCTGCACTATTCTGCAAACAATGGGTCTTAAGTCCCAATGCTTTGTAATTAAATTCGGGACTATTCGCTTCAAAAAAAAAAACATTCTAGTGTGGATGTTTGATGAAATGATAAAATTCCCGCTGCGACGAAACGGATGAAGACACTGGACAGTGGACAGTAGTACTGAATCCTGATGGAAACATACAAGACTCGAATGTTTCAACCCAAAATTGGCTAATTATAGGCTCTTGGAAGTTGGTGTTCGATGATCAACGATCAACCTTGAACAACTACGCATAATCTCAGCATTGTTCCGTATCAACAACAGCGATAATAGTCGGATCTGTCTCTCTCCACTAATATTATCTGACATCCCAGAAGACGTTCACACTCTTGAATATTTATTCAGAACCAAGAAATATCTTTATTATATTATTGTATCATTCCAAGAAACACTCTTTTATGATTTGAAGCATCCAACATTCCGGCTTTCCAGATTGATTCATTCTCGAATCTCTACCCTGCAGAATGCGAAGACTCAGACTCAAATTGAAGTGAGCTCAACGTACTAACATGACTCGATTAAGGTAGATTAAGCCCAAATAAGGATGGATGCAAGGTTATTTTATGCAACAATTACTGTCCAGTGTCCTTAGGCCTGAATCTCCAAGGCCGTTATCTAGTCCTTCTGTAGTCAGTTCTACGTACACCGACGTCCTTGGATTCTGGAACGTACGTATGTCACGAGTCAGACCGCATATTCAATTCATGAAAACAATTATACCTGAAAAGTCCCATCATATCAGGGTATAATGCTGAAGCATACGTCGCTTAAATGCAACCCTTGCACTAAGTTTCGTTTACGATGTACCACTTTTAAGTTTCCAAGAGAAATGAACAAAGGTCGACGAATCCCCTGACAGCTTTCATCGTAGAATGCTTGTTTCAAACCGTTATTGATTTGGAAATCGTGGGGCTTGAGGCTTGGGCCTTGGGCCTTGGATCTTGTACTTCATGTACACACAGTTGGTCTTGGTGATGGTTTTGACGTATTTGATGATGTTGGGGATGTAAGGAATGTTAACGGGGCAATGTTCAAAAATAGAACAGCTCTTCACCCTGTTGCATGTAACACCTTTATTGCTCTTTTGTTATAAATACTTGAACCTTTCCTCAATCTATCACTGAATCCTTGGTTGTTGTTTTTTCCTTCTATCATCATCAATCGATCTTAACATCATCTTATCTTGCCATTCGCTTCAACATGAGAGTTGTTTCTACTACTTCCGCCTCCACTGGTAACAAGCCAGCCACCACTTTATCAGCTTTAACCTTACTAGCCATCGCCACCCAACTTGTCGATGCTACTTGTGGCTGTTTCTCCAAGCAATCACCATGGAAAGCCATTGCTTCAGGTTCAGGTTCCCACTTCTCTTCCTCATTCTCTTCCTCTTCTTCCCTCACCTTCTCCTCTTCCAACTTCAAAGAAGCTTGTGGTTCTGACTACCAATGGGGCTGCATGAAAAAGATTCCAATCGTCCACACCACCGATGACCACGTTGACTGCTCTTATCCTAAGCAGACTGAACAATGTTGGGACATGCCTATCTCCAAGGATCAAAACTTGACCTTTAATGATGGTACTACAGTCACTGGTGGTTTCATCAGTTACAGAGCTGACAACAAGGACCACTCCAGATGGAATTTCCAAATTGGTGGCGAAGCCGGTTGTTACTCTGATAGTCATTTCTTCTACAGAGACACCAATGGTTACACTACCTCCTCTTCTTCTACTTCTGCTCAAGCTTCTTCCAACTTCGATTACGGTGCTGTTTCTTACCAAGCTAACAACAACCATAACTCTTGTAAGTTGAGTTTCATCAAGGACTGTGCTGTTAATGGCGCTTCAGCTTCTGGTTCAGCTTCTGCCTCTTGGTCCTTTGGCTCCAATTGGAGCTTTGAAGACTACTTCGGTTCCACTTCATCTAGATCCGGTTACTACCAAAACCGTTTGTGTGATTTGTTCCCAGGCTCCAAGTCTTATAGCTCTGGTTCTACTTCCGGCTCTGGCTCCGCCTCTTGGTCAGGTTCAGGTTCAGGTTCCTGGAGTTCTGGCTCAGGTTCAGGTTCAGGTTCAGGTTCTTCAGTTTCCACTGGTTCTGGCTCTGGTTCCTCTTCCTCTTTACAATGTGTTGGTTTCTACTTCGCCTTTGTCTGGACTTACTACAACACTACCCAAGGTTGCAACAACTACTATGTTGTCCACAACGGTATTGAAGAGGGTATTCCTGAAGTTTGTCAACAAATGGGTGAATACGACTTGAACAAGTACCAAGTTATCAAGATGGAAATCAACTGTGATGACTTCAAGAACGGTATCTCCAAGACCTGTGTTCAACCACCAGCTTCTCAAACAGTTTTGTCTTCAACCAGTTTCACCGCTGTCACTTCCACTACTGCTTCTGCCACTAGCAAGGCTTCTACTGTCACTTCTTCCCAAGTTACCACCTTAAAGCCATCGTCTTCCGTTGTCTCCACTCCAACTCCTTTCGTCACCACCACTTCCACCGAGCAAAAGCATATCTCTGTTGGTACCTCGTCCTCTGATGTATTCACCACCAAGGTTTCCTCTGCCACTACTGCTTCCACCACCACCAGTACCACTGGTTATTCATCTGCTGTTACTGAGAAGACTTCAAGCTCCTTAGATGTTCGCTCTTCTACCACTAGCAAGACTGCTGGAACTACTAAGTCCGAAGCTACTTCTTCTTCTGTTACCGTTTTAACCACTTCTGGTGCTGCCACTCAAAGTACTGTTGTTGTCAAGAGTGGTTCTTCTTCATCATACTCCGCTATCACCACTCCTGAAATCCGCACTTCTACTGGTGAAATCAAGTCTACCGCTACAACCACTGATTCTTCTGTCACCATTTTGAAGCCAGGCTCTTCCGAAGTTACCGTTTCTTCTGCTGTTCCAACTTGTGTTGGTGAAGCTTGTGGTCCAGTTTCTTCTGCTCCAGTTTCTTCTGTTCCAGCTTCTTTTGTTCCAGCTTCTTCTGTTCCAGTCTCTTCTGTTCCAGTTTCTTCTGCTCCAGTTTCTTCTGTTCCAGCTT
The DNA here is from genome assembly GCA_030566875.1 of Waltiozyma chaumierensis. Taxonomy (NCBI): domain Eukaryota; kingdom Fungi; phylum Ascomycota; class Saccharomycetes; order Phaffomycetales; family Wickerhamomycetaceae; genus Waltiozyma; species Waltiozyma chaumierensis. Next base: position 17,872 of record JAKUBK010000075.1, on the reverse strand, counting down.
CTTTTGTTCCAGCTTCTTCTGTTCCAGTCTCTTCTGTTCCAGTTTCTTCTGTTCCAGTTTCTTCTGTTCCAGTCTCTTCTGTTCCAGTTTCTTCTGTTCCAGTTTCTTCTGCTCCAGCTCCATCATCCAGTTCTTTAGCTGCTGTTTCTTCATCCTCTGCTCCAGCTTGTGTTGGTGAAGCTTGTGGTCCAGTTGCTTCTGTTCCAGCTTCTTCTGTTCCAGCTCCATCCTCTGCTCCAGGTCCATCCTCTGCTCCAGCTTGTGTTGGTGAAGCTTGTGGTCCAGTTGCTTCTGTTCCAGCTTCTTCTGTTCCAGCTTCTTCTGTTCCAGTTTCTTCTGTTCCAGTTTCTTCTGTTCCAGCTTCTTCTGTTCCAGTTTCTTCTGTTCCAGTCTCTTCTGCTCCAGCTCCATCCTCCAGTTCTTTAGCTGCTGTTTCTTCATCCTCTGCTCCAGCTTGTGTTGGTGAAGCTTGTGGTCCAGTTTCTTCTGTTCCAGCTTCTTCTGTTCCAGTTTCTTCTGCTCCAGTTTCTTCTGTTCCAGTCTCTTCTGCTCCAGCTCCATCATCCAGTTCTTTAGCTGCTGTTTCTTCATCCTTTGCTCCAGTTTGTGTTGGTGAAGCTTGTGGTCCAGTTGCTTCTGTTCCAGCTTCTTCTGTTCCAGTTTCTTCTGCTCCAGTTTCTTCTGTTCCAGTCTCTTCTGCTCCAGCTCCATCATCCAGTTCTTTAGCTGCTGTTTCTTCATCCTCTGCTCCAGCTTGTGTTGGTGAAGCTTGTGGTCCAGTTGCTTCTGTTCCAGCTTCTTCTGTTCCAGCTCCATCCTCTGCTCCAGGTCCATCCTCTGCTCCAGCTTGTGTTGGTGAAGCTTGTGGTCCAGTTGCTTCTGTTCCAGCTTCTTCTGTTCCAGCTTCTTCTGTTCCAGTTTCTTCTGTTCCAGTTTCTTCTGTTCCAGCTTCTTCTGTTCCAGTTTCTTCTGTTCCAGTCTCTTCTGCTCCAGCTCCATCCTCCAGTTCTTTAGCTGCTGTTTCTTCATCCTCTGCTCCAGCTTGTGTTGGTGAAGCTTGTGGTCCAGTTTCTTCTGTTCCAGCTTCTTCTGTTCCAGTTTCTTCTGCTCCAGTTTCTTCTGTTCCAGTCTCTTCTGCTCCAGCTCCATCATCCAGTTCTTTAGCTGCTGTTTCTTCATCCTCTGCTCCAGCTTGTGTTGGTGAAGCTTGTGGTCCAGTTGCTTCTGTTCCAGCTTCTTCTGTTCCAGCTCCATCCTCTGCTCCAGGTCCATCCTCTGCTCCAGCTTGTGTTGGTGAAGCTTGTGGTCCAGTTGCTTCTGTTCCAGCTTCTTCTGTTCCAGCTTCTTCTGTTCCAGTTTCTTCTGTTCCAGTTTCTTCTGTTCCAGCTTCTTCTGTTCCAGCTTCTTCTGTTCCAGTTTCTTCTGTTCCAGTCTCTTCTGCTCCAGCTCCATCCTCTGCTCCAGGTCCATCCTCTGCTCCAGCTTGTGTTGGTGAAGCCTGTGGTCCAGTTGCTTCTGTTCCAGCTTCTTCTGCTCCAGCTCCATCCTCTGCTCCAGCTTGTGTTGGTGAAGCTTGTGGCCCAGATTCTTCTGTTCCAGCTTGTGGTTCTTCTATGGTTATTTCTGGTACTACTATCATTGGCGAATGTGCTACTTCTGATGTTGCTACTACTTCTGCTCCAGTTGTTCAATCTTCCAGTGTTACTACCTTGAATCCAGTTCAATCCACTCTTTCCGGTTCTGTTATTTCTCAATCTGAATCTACCATTGTTGTTAACTCCTCCGCTTTGACTTTTGAAACCACCACTGTTAGATTGGAACCAACTACTTCCTTTGCCCAATGTTCCGGCGATGACTGTTCTCCAGCTGTTACCACTTCTGCTCCAGCTGTTACCATTTCTTCCGCTGGTGTTCCATCTTGTGTTGGTGAAAACTGTGAATCTGTCACTACTTCAGATATCTTCTACACCACCACCTACGCTAGTACTTTATCTGATAACATTGTGACTTTTATCACTGAGACTGTCAAGATTACCTCTACCACTACCCCATTGATGTCTACTTCTACTCTAGCCGCTGGTTCTACCGCTGGTTCTAACTCCACTTTACCAATCTCACAATCCACAACTTTCAGTTTCGATGAAAGTGAAGGCGCTGGTGTTGTTGTCAAGGGTTCCATCTTCGGTGTCTTTGCTGGTTTGGTTCTTCTCTGTATCTGAGTGTTTAACTCGATTAATTTATTAGTCTTGGTCTTCACTATTAAGTGTTTTTTCAGTGTTGATCACATTTTTATATCATAAATAGTTTTAGGTTTTAATTTAATATTGTATTGTCTTTTGGCCAGCTTCTCACTCTATTTCCATGCCATGTAGAATCTCCAAATGAATCTATAGTTGGAACAGAGTTTGGGTCCATTCTAATTAGAAACCAGATCATGAATTCACAAGTTTTCAAGCTTATATAAATCAAAGTATAATTCGGTTGAAGGTCTGGTTCAGTCCTTCTAGCTATTATCAAATCATAAATGCACAACTCTTAACCAAGTGTCTTATTTATAGTGCCATATGCAGATGGATAATCGTCATATAGTTTTCTACTTCAGTTACTACTAAGAACCATTTTCTTCATGATCTGAGGTGACGAATTCTAGCAGTAACCACAATATTATTCAGTTCTAACCAAGAGTCATATTTTCATCCCCTACTTTTGGAAATCTGTTCAGCCAAGCATCTTTCCTATAGAAGCAGTGGCCTAAAACCACACATAATATAGTTATGTTCAATAGATTTGGACTGATATTCATGTAATAAAAAAAGTAATATAGGAAAGGTATACTGATATGCACTGTTTAGATAAAATTGGTGATTTGTATAAAATTTAATTCAACCCATTCTTTACTCTAAATTTCAAGAACTAATATATACTATCCCATCGATCTCAAGATATCAAAATTTGGTACTTATAGCTTATTTCAATTATATAATATATATATTAACATTTTTCGTACTCTATTGTTAAAGAACGTCCTAATTGTCACATTTCGACAAGTTGTCCAACTAGTAAATAGCTGTGAGATATGCTGTGTATAAGTGTAGGACTGAGAGCTGAGATATTCTCGATAGCCTGCCTATCTTATAATTAAGTAATAATTTGAGGGCTATATATTAATCTATGACGTCAATCCGCATAATCAGAAACAAATAATTTCTCCTTGTTTTCTCCGCCCACGTATAATTAGCTCATGTACTGCTCAGGGGCTAGCACATTGCCCAGTGTCCAGACCAGTAATTACTACGCCCTACTCCAAGTGTTATAACCTCTGGATTCTGCACTGTCATTTTTGATATATTCATAGGGGCACGTGATGTCATATGAAGGTAGATGTGCATCATGTGATTCAACTATGTAGTTACTAGTCAATAACATCTTCACACCTCTCTAATTAATTATAGTAAACCGATTCTAATCTACTAAATATGGTTTCAACAGAAGTTAAAATATTAAAGCCAGAATATTATACCTGAGAATATTTCATGTTAACTTTCAGTAGCTGCAGGTTAAACTATGTCGACTCCTATTAACACTGCTATATTTTTAATAATATTTTGGAAGAAAATTTATTAAAAAGTTGATCACTGTGATACAATTCCGTGACTTTGAAAAAATCGTGAGATCCCAATGTAGTTGGGGAAGGTTCCTAAAGTGGCAGAAGGTAGTGGGTCTACCGGGGATTATCTATACGCATGAGCTTGGTCTTCTTCTAACTCAAAATTATAAGTTTTGAAAGAAGTGGGGACGGAAAAATTGTGCTCCACCACGCGTATTTCTGCACGTGAGATTTCATTTAATTTTTCAGATTCTGCACGTTGATTTTCTATAAAAACCTTTAGATTTCCTCAATGTTTACCTTGGTGTTGCTAACAAAGTCTCACATTTGATTCAAATCACTTAACATCTTTATCCTTCATAGTTATTTGGTTTCCCATTATTACATTAACAAGACTTTCGTCAGATCAACACATATAAATACAGTACATACACACATATATTTTTACACAATGGAATGGTTTTTCACTCACGCCACCGCACTAACAACAAACAATGTTCATACTGCGAACAATAACCATCAATCTTACAATCAAAACAAAGAACGTGAATTGCAAATGTTCAACGAGTTAACGCCGCAGCTTCGTCAATTTTACGCTTTGGAATCTCGCTCCCAACACCCATTCGAAGAAACAATCTCAAAAAGTCAAATGGAAGAGTACAATGTCTTCCGCAAGGACCCAGCCAACTCAGAGAAAGAAGTTTCTAAAATGAACTGTGCTGATCATCAGTTACGCTATTTACAATGCCTCACAGCAGATAAGTCATCCCAGTTGAAGAAGTGTTCTGAAGATTCAGAGACTGTTGATAAGTGTCTTGCATTCCAGAAGCAATTGTTCTATAAATTGGGACTTCGATACACTAAGGATACTGAGAAGTTCGCTAAGATCACTGACACTGCTGATAAATTGACGGTCAAATGGTTGGGAAGAGTTAAGTCAAATGACCAAGGCCTAGATGATGTCGTTCTCAAAGAGGTCTACGATGCTAGAGACAATATCTGGTCTGGCAAGAACTGATAGCTTTACAGTGATACACTGTCTTACATATTATGGGCTGGCCTCGTGATATTGTCATATTCTGAAATCGTTAGATGATCAACTATAATTGATATTTCATTACTATGAGGGGGGAAAAGAGCCACAGGGTTTGGGCTTAGTCTGATAATATTTACATTTGTCCAGTAAAAAATGGGGCTTACTAGACATTGGGTAAATATAGATTATTTTTTACAAGGATACCACTATATATATACATATTCATTCATTTATTATTGATTAGATAGTGTAGTGATATCAATCTAAGGATCAGAAACCAGATCATTCAAATCCTTCCAAGTCTCAAGGACTTCAGCTATCTTCATACGTACTAAACCTGAAGTACTTGGAACAACAAACCAAGTAACTTCATCTCCAGTAGTTAGTTCCATAGACTTTTGTTTCCCCCACCCAATTACATCTCTACTAGTACTACTTTTATTACTTCTTTTGGAGATTCCTTGACCCTTCAAGATATTTTCAAAAACACCTTTCCCAACACAACAAACCACTTTAGGTTTCCAAGTATTGATCTTACCAATTAATTCCTCAACACCTTCCATCATCTCTTTCTTGGTTAGTTCCGCTATATTTCTAGTTGGTCTCTTAACCAACTCTGTGAATCCATAACCATAGGTAATCCTTAATGATTCGTCATCTTCTGGTCTTAGAAGTCTCTTAGTGAGTCCGGATTGATGAAGTAGTGACCAGAATTTATTTGTTGGATGGGCGAACCGATGTTGGATAAGAGAGGAACGAATGGAGGGATTGTATCCTATAAAAAGGATCCGTAGGTTTGATGATAGCAGATCTGGCAGTGGTGATAACTCTGTCTTAGGATCTGGATGATTAGAATTCAAAGAAGTAGGACTGAGCTTAAGAGTTCTTTGATTATTGATTGGCCGTTTGACAACTCTGTTGGGTGGGGTGTTGTTTTTCAAAACACTATTTGCCTTTCCTTGTTTCTTGTTGTCTATATTGATATTGGTGACATCATTGGGACTTTCTTTATAAGAGAAGAGTTTATTAAGATTGCTGATTTTGACTTTCCCCATTAGCTAAGTCGATTTCCCTCATTTATTAACTTGCCAATTATGTGATGATGATTGGTGATCCATTAAACCTCAAATAAAATAATTCCTGATTTGTTGTCCGTTAAAATACATCACTGATGCAAAGTTAGGGCTGGGAAATGTCTTTTCTTTTCTTTTTGTGATCCCTAGTAGGCTAGTAGGCCTAGTCTAACATTTCACGTACAGATGCATGATTATGCAGCAATATATATTTTAGCTTGAGAGGGACGTCACGTGTTGTCTGATAGAGGGGCTACAATGCAAAAAAAACACATAATCAATTGATCTAATGTACATTCATATAACTTAAAACAACAGAAAAACAGTACTCTATAAAACCCAGAATATGATCTATAGTCATTTAACGAAAAAAACCAACAAAAAAAATAAGTTCCAACAAAAATTAAAGAATTAGAAGATGAGAAGTGACGGTGTAAAACGTCTAAGGAACAGTCCATTTTAAATTAATAATAATAATAACAACAACAGTGCAAAGAGAAAACAACAAGATAAAAGACACAAAGATAGAAACCTATCATTGACTAAAAGCCAAGACGTTCTCTCTAGCGAAAATCTTCATGATTTCCTGGTATAAAGTCTTCAAAGCCTTATTTGACCCCTTAATCTTATCAAACACAACAGATGAATACTTACCATTCTCACCACGTTCAACGACTCTAATTTGGAACTGAGTAGTTGAATAATTCATGAAATTTTGCTTGGAAATTTCAGCGGTGATTGATTGACGAGAATCATTATAATTCAAATTTCTTAACCCGTAATCTTTCCAGGAATTCAAAAGACGTTTAAGAATTTCATAGATTTCTTGACGAGGATAGACAGTTTTCAAATCTTCAAACTCAAATCCTGATTTCTTAGATTTACCAGAACTGAAAATTCTGAAAAATCCCCCGGAGCTTGTACGTTGTTGTGGTTTGTTCTCTTCAGTATTCAAATCAGAAGCACCGGAGAACTTTCTGAAAAAAGACCCATTGGAATTGGATCTCTTTCTAAAGTCACCACCAGATGGTTTCATATCGTCGACTGGCATGTTTTCAATACGACCGGCTCCTCCATTGGCCTTAGGTAATGGTTGTGATTCATTCTTAGTCACAGCCGGGAACGAGGTGGAAGTGGCCGATGTTGGTTTCTGTGGTAATGGAGATTGAGCAGTTGTTGGAGAAGTCATTGACTTTCTGGCCTTTTGAATGGCTTGTGGTGCAGTGTATGTGTCTGGTAAAGTTGGTAAGTTCAAACCACCGGCGTTAGCATTACTGCTAGTAGCGGCAGTGACAGCATTTGTAGCTCCATCAGAACCAACACTGTTGATTTGTTTCTCTGATCTTTCCTTGTTTTTTAATGGCGAGTTCTTGTCTAAAGGAGCTGGTCTTCCAAGTGCATCATCGGTCATTGATCTGGCATTAGCTGTGGTGGCTGTGGCAGCTGAAGAATTATAGTGGTCAAGTTCATCTTCAGAGGAGCGGAGATGGGTAAGACGATCGGCATAACTCAATCTTAAACCAGGCGTGTTGACGTTGTCTGGTGCTTGTTCTGTACGACGAGACGACAATGGCTGTTCTTGTTCTTGTTCTTGTTGTTCTTCTTCCTCTGAAAACACTTTGCCATCTTGAGCGACAGGCTCGGAAGCATACCTGGACTTTCTCTTATCCTGCGGTCTCTGAACAGCCTCGCTTTCTTCAATATCGTTCAACGTAGAATATCTCTTGTTGGTATCCTTCAAAATGGACTTTCTCTTCTCATTGATCATCGATTGTCTCTTCTTGGCTGCTTCGACGACTTCAGCGTCAACGTTTTCGTCATTATCAGAGTCCAAATCAAGCAACTTGGCATGCAAATCAGCATAGGAGTTCTTGGTAGAATAAATGGAGAGAACAGACAGTCTCTTGTTGGATTGTGAGAAATGTCTCGACTTCCTTGTGACTTTAGGAATCTTGACTTCAGCGATTGTCTTAGGCCCATCATATTCATCGTTCAGACCAGTGGTTTCATAGACGGCTGGAGGAGCGCCTCTTTGAGCATACTCTGGTCTTTGAACAGGGACTTCACCGAGACCGTAATTGGAAATGGAGATTCTATTGGACTGGCGTTGGTCATAGGTGGCTTGTTTCTTAACGTTCAGTTCGAACCTGGAACCAAGGAACTTGGATCTTCTGATGGCCTTGGTGATGTTGTCGTTCTCTTCATACACAACTTTGTTGGTCTTCCATTCGTTGGAATCGAAGTTCAAGCCTGGATCCAATCGGGATTTAGGTCTGGCCTGGTATGGGTTTGTTATGGACCGACGTTGTTGGAGTCTGTTGATTTCATCGCGGTTTAACAGCTTGGAATCTTCAGCAGAGGATTGTGGGGCCTGGGATTGTGGACCAGACACAGAACGAAGTTTGGCGTTGTAAAGCTTATCATCTTGTGCAACAAAATCAAAATCATCGTCCTCGTCTTCTTCGATCTTAATGACAAGTGGACCACCGGTGGACTCGGATTCCTGGTCTTCTTCTTGCTGTTGCTGACGTTCTTTTTCAATCATTCTTTGTCTTTCAGCTTCTTCTCTTCTCAAACGATCCAAACGCCTTTCTTCTCTGACACGTTTCTGTTCCAACTCCTTGGCTTGTCTCTCCAATTCCCTGGCTTCTCTTTCTTCACGTTCCCGTCTTTCCCTTTCCCTTTCCCGTCTTTCTTGTTCCTTTCTTTCCCTCTCAGCACGCTCCTTGGCTTCCTTCTCCAAACGTAAAGCCTCGTACTTCTCATGGTCGAAGATCTCATCACACAGAGTGGCAAAATCAGTGCTTGTTCTCTTGGTGTCCTTTTCAACGTTGACCCAGTCGTTATCTTCGGCCATCTTAGCATACACAGCAATCAATTTCGTGGTGATTGAACCACGTTTTCCTCCACCCAACATGGAGAACCTGGTAGAACGACGCTTGGACATACTGCGTGATAATCTGTTGGATTTCTTCTGTGGGGATTGTTGGATTGTAAGGTTGTTTGTTTCATTAGTTGATTCAGCCGCCTGAGCAGTTGGTTGTAATTGATACTGCTGCTGCTGTTCCACGCTCTGACCATATTGCTGTTCAAGCTCCATTTGTTGCTTGGTCATCTGTTCAAACTCAGTCAAAAGATCCTTAGGAATGGCGGGTGGCTGCTGTTCAACTTCTGGGGACAAAGTCACATTCTGTTGGTTTTTCAAAGGAGAGCTTTCAAAAGTGGCGGAACGTCTCTTTTGAGAATTGAAACTGACAGATTTCTTAGCGGAAGAAGAGGCACTGATCGAGAGTCTCTTGGCCTTTTTCGGAGTTTTTGGAGAAGGTCTGGATGGTGCTGATGGTGGTCCTTGACGGATAGATCTCGCAATGGAAATGGATCTGACCAAGGAGGATTGGGATTGATTATGACGGTATCTTAGTAACAAGAAGTAGAAGATCCTCTCTGTAGTGGATTCTGGCTTCAATAGATTGGCAATGATTTCTTCTTTAGAGACTCCGTGCCACAAAGTGATCAAGTTCTGTAGAATTTGGCCATCGATTTCTTCAGCAGAACGGATTTTGTTCAAATAAGAATTTGGAGATGGCAAGTTGTGTAAAGTCTGGGCATCTAATTCTGAGATCGGATACTTCTGTAACAAAGGATGATTCAAAACATCCTGTGTCGAGATTCTGCTGGTTGGTGCAACGGTTAACATCTTAGCGATCAAATCCTGGGCTTCGGGGGTGATTTCGTCTAAGCCTGGCATTTCAAAGGACCCACTTTGAACCTTCAACAACAAGTTTCTGATGTTTTCATCATCAAATGGCAGTCTACCAGTAAGCAAGGCGAAGAGAATAACACCACAGGACCAAACATCAGATTCAAACCCATGGTAAGGCAACCCAGAGACAATTTCTGGAGCAGCGTAATGGGGAGACCCACAAGAAGTTTCCAATAATCTATCGTTGTTTTCTAAAGCAGCCATCCCGAAATCAGCAATCTTGATATTCAAATCGTGATCCAATAGCAGGTTCTCAGGCTTCAAATCACGATGACAGATACCCAAAGCATGGCAATAACTGATCCCCATGATAATCTGTCTGAAATATCTAATGGCCTCGTATTCTTCCAACGGACCTTCTTCTACTAACAAGTCGAACAATTCGCCTCCTTCAACATATTCTAGAATCAAGTACAAATTCTTAGAAGTTTCCCAGACATCGTAAAGTCTTAAAACATTTGGATGGTTCAACAATTTCATAATGATGATTTCTCTCTCAATACCATAAGCCAACCCGGCAGCATCTCTACCTCTGTTGGTATCTTCTGGGGTCTGAGCAGGTTGATGAGAGGAGTTCAAAATGGACTTGGACACGATCTTCACAGCTGCCTTTTGCCCATCTTCTTGGTTCTCTGCTAGAACAACTTTAGCTGCCGAACCAGCACCTAAGGTACGGCCTAGTTTCCAAGGACCAATCTTGTTCAAAGAAGAAGTACGGTTGTTAAGCGATGTTGATACTAGTGACGTGACTGACGGCTGTCTTGAGTGTTGTGACATTGTGTGATTAATTGGCGGTTACGGAATGATTTCTAATGTATTTGGTAGTGATTGGTTTTTTGTAGTATGGGATATGTTCTGGTATGTTGATGTAAAAAGGGCAGGAAACGAAGGAAAAACAACCAAAAAAAAAAAACCTAACTGACAAAGAAGACGTTACTCAAACCAAGAAGTTAAGTGCAAACGTTGAAGAGCTTAGATCGACACTTTGTAAGGGGAGAACAAAGAAAGCACCAAAAAAAAAAATACACAAAAAAATGGGAGCTGGATGTTGATGTGTATAACTACGAACTCTGTAAGAAGCCAGCAGATCCAACAGCTCTGATTTCCTGAAATAGGATTTTTTCTTCTTCAAAGGGATGGGAATTTCGCGGAACTAACGCGTTACATTTACCCAAAAGTATTCGGTTTGGGAAATTTTCCACGCGTCCTGCAGGGTATTTGATTCCTTTTAGGCAAATCTATAATCCTTCTTTAAGGACGAATCTAGAATTGGTTAAAACGTTAGAACCGTAAAGGCATAGATTTGTCCTAAAATAGGTTTTATTGAGCCCGATCAAATTAATTTTTCTGTTTCCTTTTTTACATCTTGTTCTCTTCGAACAACATTCCTACATGTATTAGTGCCCAACAGTTAGAGAGTCAATCCGAATTCTATCCTCTCATGAATCCTACAAGCCTCAGGGGTCAGATCCTTGAAATTCTCAGATAACTTCTTTCAAATTGTTGGTCCAGAAATGAATTTGAATTCAGTTCAATTCGACGCGAAAAACGCATCTCTATGTTGGAACTTGCCCTTTTAGGAAACCTATATATATATATATATATATATATATATACTCACGTGTGCAATATATAGGGCATTTCCGGATATTATGTCATCAGATATCAATCTCTCCACATCACAATAAACTGATTGAACTTTTAAAAATGTAAGCAACAAACGACACTTAATCTTATACATAACAAATCAAGTATCCCCTTCAATTCAACCCCTCCTGTTTTCAAGATCATTCTGCAAATTTCAATTTTGAAATCATGCATTTTTTGAAGGACTTACCTACAGAATTATGGGTCTCCATACTTGATCAATTTCAAGACCTAGTTTCAATTCGTAACGTCACTATAATCAAACCTGAGATATTTCACCTTTACACCAAACTAAACCAACAGAAGCCAGAGATATCCAATGAGAATCAAAACCTCTTCTTCAAAGAATTGTACCAGTACCAAAGAGATCAAGGCTTAAACAATGTATGCCTCACTGAAAGGTACAAAGTCCCAATTCTAGAACTTTTCATTCCCTCATGTAATGACCCAGTGATTCAAACTGTCAAGGCTTCCGGTATAACAGCTTACTACACCACCATCAAACCACTATATTGTGTCTTTCATACTGCACCAGCTGTCGAGATCAGCGACACTTCCTTTACACTTCCATCACAATTGATCTTCATTCATACACCAAAACTCCACATGTTTAATGAAATTCAATGTCTACATAGAAGCTTTCAAGGTTCCGTTGAAGTACAAGAACAACGAACCGAGGAAGTTGAAATCGCTAGTGAGGTCAAATCTCAGTGGTTTCCGAAGTTGAAAGAGTTGGAAATCGAGGGTATCCCTAAATCCAACGATATATCTATTCTTATACAAGATTTGGACTTACCGGACTTAGAGAGATTGTCATTGAAAGGATTGGATTTTAGTACGTTCTTGAATTTAAAGTTTCCGAATCTTAGATCATTTGAACTGGATTTCCCAACCACGCCGTTAAATGACAATGAATTTGATTTCATGGAATTCTTCCAGCGTATTTCTCCTTCAATCACTGCGGAATACGGTAGTATGTTTGATCTTTCTGAGAAATCCATTGGTTATGTTTTCTCCCCATTCAATAAATACCTTGATCCTGCAATAAGATTCAAGCAATTGGAAAAGTTCAAGCTCAAATTATCCTTACAGAACCCATGTCTTATTGAAGATCCGTTGTTCATTTACTTTCTGACCGGTAAACTCATTCCTTATGATACTACCTTGAAAGAATTGGACCTTTATTTTGGTGTTGACCCAGAAGGGGAACTTGGTTTCCCAGTTGAAGAGATATTTGATGAATCTGCCATATCGTTAACTAAATATTTGACTTTAGGTGCTGTTTCTGTCGCTTTGAAGAAGTCGAAGAACAATTTGGAGAAGTTCTCAATGAGATTTTCAAATTGCGAGCATGCTCTATTCTCCGTTCGAATGATCAACTTATTGAACCAGATGAAGGCTTTGAAAGAGCTTACCTTGGGGAGTATTGCAATCAGTGCATCTGATAACAATCATGTTCTTCTCAAAACTATCAATCTGCCTAACTTGAAAAGATGTTTCCTACATTATGAAAGACTCGCAGGTAATATCCCTGAAATAAACATTCAATCAGAAAAATTAAGAAAATTGACACTTAAATTTGATGGAGAGTTGTATCCAGATACAAAGAGATCATACATTGATTATGTTAATAAATTGAGGAAAAATTGCCCAAACTTGGACGAGTTACATCTTACATATCTCTGCAATGTTCCTCCATATCCAGAAGATAGAGGTCCGGACCCTCTATATGCCAGTAACTTGTTCTTATTCAAGGCTACTGAACATCTCACATTGAACATCAGAGTATTATCATTAAGCTTGGAGCTAGCAGAATGTTTCAAATTTTTCCTATTCAATAAGAATCTCACTTTACCAAACTGTCAAATATTAAGGGTCAAGAATAAAATAGGAACATACACAGAAACATACGTTAGACGTGATGTCTTACTCCATTTCCTCGATAAATTCAAAACGAACATTCCAACTATCCAGTTAAATGCACCTAATCTAACTGTCCTTGATCTTGGATTCCAGCATTATAGATGGCCAAGAAAAGTTCGTGATCCATATGATGGGGGATTTTACACTGGTAATTATACTTTTGGAAACCCTAGAGATGTTCTTGACGAATTACGTGGCTTCTTTGATAAGGTCAAGATCATGGATAAATATCCGGATTTGAGATTGATCTTACATACAAAAAAGTTCAGTTTTGTTAAAAATGTGTTTGTTGGAAGAAGTATTGGCAAGAGGATATCTTTGAGAGGTATCGATATTACGCTGGAAGATGAATTAGACTCTGATGCAGATGATATTGTTCAGAATGGGGTTCCTATCTTTGAATCTTATGAAGGTAAGAATGTAAGACTTTGGTTCTACGAAAAGTTCGGGGAATAGTTATGTTAAATTTTTATTTACCTAGAAGTAATAAAGATGGCTTCATTTTTGGAGTTGTTTCTATCGCTTCCTCCAACTGCACATGATAGTGCCATAGATTGGGCTTTATTATGTGTCAATGACTCATTAAGATAGACCTTCAAAGGACCACTACCAGGGTTTCTCTTATCTTTCGTGGTTAACTGAGATAGTTACTTCTGGTTTGTGATCAGTGTTGTCAGGTTTAGCATTGTCCAGGAGAAATTCACGCAACTTGTGCAAAGAAACTAAGTAAATACTCAAACTGATAGCGGATATCACCTTTCCAAGATAGGTGAAGAAAGAAATCTTTTTGGACATATTGATACACCATCCGATCAAAAATCTTTTCCACAATGGAATACTTCCAAGAGTGACATAGAGGGGTTTCCCCAATCGGTCTTGTGAATCCTCAAACATCGTAATCCATGAGTCGGCCGTAGGAACAGCGTATATAGCGGCAGATATCAGCATCCCAATAGGGATTGGATAAGGACCAAGAGAAACAGTGACGAATGCATCAAACAGGGAGTTAAATATGAATGAAACTGGAAAACCAATCCAGTGTAGAACTAACCATCTCTTCTTGGTATTGGCAGTAGTGTGGTATCTTTTAAATTCGTAACTTGTATAGTTGGTTATTAGTCTTGGGTATTTCATAATAACCAGTGTAGTGTAGTTTATTATGAAGGGAATGGAACCTCTAGATTGTTCAAATTCAGCAATGTTGGAGCCTAGTATCATACAAAACGACGTAATCCAAGGCGCCAACGCAAAATTACCAACTACGTACCCTACCCAAGACAAAGGGCCAAAAAGAAAAGACAAGAGCCCAGAGAGAACCAAACCGACAAAATACAATGTAATACCAATAGACAAGTCCATGGAGGCCATGAAGGACAACGCCTTTGAAACACCATAAGAGAAAAAGACAGGCGCAAAAGCATCCAATATTGCTAGTGATATAAACTCGAGATGATTCCATTTCTGTGATACATGTTAGTTTTCTGTTTGAACTTGGTCTAAAACGGGTAAACATACAATTTTTGAAACTTCTTCTACCTTCAGGGATTTTGTCCTCATACTGTGGGGTTTTTGGTGAGTAATGTATTTTACTGGTGGAACACGTAGAACCTTTCCTTCGGGACGATCAGTGCTGGGTTTTATAACCCTTGTACTTGGAACTACTAAAGGACAATTTTGGGTTTTGATTGAAATCTTTGCTGCCACCTCTGTATCATTAATTGAATATCCCTTTTCTGAACTTACTTGATTGTTCATGGTGTGTTCAATGATCTGATTTGTTGGATGTTGTGGTGTAGCCTTCAGTATGCTGATGTTTCGGAAGAAGATCTTCTGAAAAGCTGATTTGATGAGTCTATAGATGCAAACACAGACACTTTTGGCTTTGGATAGAACTGAGCGACAGGCACTGACAACAAACAGTAATACCCTGAACAGAAGTTTACAGGACAACGACAATGGTTTTAGGATAACAGTGTAGGATAACCTTCTTGTTTTCTTTTCGCTCCTGTCTTTCTTGAAAGTTTCTAGAGAACCTTTCACTATGTTGATTTGGGAAATATTTTTTATGTGCAAATTGTTGCTATTAGGGATGGGAATTTGATTGCGACTTGGATTGAGAGTAATACTGGAACCAAGGGTGAAAGTGGTGATGAATCCTTTAACCTTAGAAGTGATTCTTAAAATCAAGCTGATGAACAGGAAAACCATAGAAAAAAACTTCCCATAGAACCAGAAGAAAATTTGGGCTAACTCTCTCTTCATTCTTTGCAGTTTAAATCAGCTACGTTTTGCAGTAAGTTCTTGCAATCTGGTGACTTCCCCCTTTAGTCATGGTTTTGAAGTCTCTCCTTAACTTGCTTTTTTTTTTCAGTGAAGCTGTTTGGTACCAGCGGCTCTAATTTGGCCATGTATTTGTGTCATAATTCATTTGATTGACTTGAATCTGTGGCTTGCACAGGTGATCTGGTTTCATGGCCACAAAATTCTGGAGAGTTTTGGTTATTCGTAGCCCCATATGGAATCACGTGGGCATAAATGGGTACGATTTATGAGATTGCTGATCATGATTCATTTCTGCAGATTGCGATTTACTCTAATTTGATTTAACGGGTTTAGTCTTTAGAAATTACACTTTAGTTGATAGACCACGCTCCACCAGTTGGAAGCTTTAGCCTTTAGAATTCTGACTTTGACTCTTTTAAATTTTATAAATTATGTCTACCCTCTAGGACCTAGGATATAAATTACAATACCATCTATAGATTCTATATTGACTTATTAGTAAGTACTAGTAAGTAGTAACAATTGTAAGGTAGTAAGTCGTGATATCTCATAATTCAATGAAACGAGATCATGAGAAGTATATATTCGTGAATCATAATTAATTTCCTCTTAGTGCCTAATTAAAAAAAAACTATCTCTTTTTTTTTTGAATTTTGAATATAAAAGCCTTCATGGTTCCTGAATTTCAAGTGTATTGTGAATGTACATTGTGAAGCTCACTTCAATTATTCAAGAATCCACAACCATCGTCCACCTGTTGAGTCGTCCATTAACCGATTACACCAAAAACCACACTAAGTCATAAAACATAACTAAGGACTTGATTCCATTTAAATTTTAATTTCAATACTGTTAAATATTAATTATTCAACCCCCACTTTAAAATGCGCATATTTACCCAATCTGCCCTGCTTATCATTGGAATAACAGTAGTAAAGGGATTCCCAATCTCCAATCAGAACCAAACAGTCCATTTCCAATCGAATCCTTTCCTCCAAGGCTTTGGGAATTGTACTGTTGACAACGATCCATTCAGGCTCGATATCAGTGATTCCAGCAGAGCTTGTCTTCGTCAATACCTCACCGCCCATTTTCCAGATGTTTTGAACTCAAGTTCGGAACCTGAGAGTTATGATCTCCAAATACCAGAGAATGAATTGGAAACAACTGAAACTGCTGAAGTTGAAATTCAACAAGGTGAGTCTTATCGTAATGGTGGTATCCTGTATCGTCAACATGATCAGAAATTCTTTGGACGTGTTTCCCAACTTTTTGAGGATATGAAGACAAAAGTAAAACTAATCAAAGGTTTGGAGAACACGGAGTTTGAAGTTCATTCATTTCTTGATACAAGAGATGAATCTATACAAAAAATAGCTGAAGCCCTGGATCTCAGAGACCTTTCTATGCTCAAAAAAAAGTCACTGGTCAAACTAAGTGCTTCTCCCGATGACAAATTAGCTACCTTAGTAGAAGAATACCCAGTTGAGTCTCAGACTCTAACACATGAAGAACTTAGATGGGTCCTCAAAACATCTAAACACAGGTACTATATCAAGGTCAATCATGACAATGGCCTCCTATTTGATATGAACACGTTTTACACCTCGAATGAAATAACTCATTTGCTCAGTAATTTTGACAATGAAACGACACGTCTCTTCCAAGAAGATTACAACTCAGATAGATCATCACATTGGACTTCTATTTATGACAACTATATCATCGGTAGTTCATGGGTCGCAATCACCAATAATGTCTATAAAACCTTGTACGGGATTATTCCGGGCTTAGATTATACCTTTGAGTTCAATCATAACGTGAAATACGTCTTCTTATCTGCTTACAACCTTAGAATGACCTACATCCCAACCGGGAGAAACGAAGGGTATCTTTATCCTAGAGTTGACTTTTATCATGGGACGGTGTTTCCCTGTTTGGGAGAATGTCAATCTGTAACCCCTAAACCTTATCCCGGTAGAATCACAGATGGTATTAGACGATGGTTCGGTCAAGATCCACATTGAAATAAACCTAGATAGAATCCAGTACTTTTTTTACATCAATTATACATCTTTATATCTTTTAAAGTAATAATCATATGTTCATCAATAAAATGTCAAAATCCTAAAAGATATACACTGTAAAACACTAGCATTGTTTTAAGAGTTGAGTTTCTACATACAATCTCTTCATGTCTAAATTATTCTCCAAAACCATTTCAGTTTTGGTAAGAATGTCTTCTTTGGAAGAAGTATCTTTAACAGGATATCTTCGAGACGTATATATGGTTTAAGGATAGGAGCTGGACTCTCCAACAAATACAGATCATATTTTCGGGTGATATTATGTTTAAAATCACATGTGCACTGTGTAGACAATTTTAGTCCTTTGAAGATCAAGTTCTGATATCTCTGATTCGCCTGAATCTACCAGCGACAATGATATTACAATCGACGCTCAAGCAGATGTTTTAGAAACTTTGAGACATTACTTGGTAACTACCAGACATCGTTACTTAATCAATGTGAAACACGATC
>JAKUBK010000074.1:0-28009 GCA_030566875.1 Waltiozyma chaumierensis | reverse complement strand
CACTAACAAATTTTATAATTATATATATAATGTAATATTTATAATTTATAATTCATTATATATAAATATATATAAATTTATTTTATAATTTATAGAGCACAAGCCCTATACTTGAATCACGTGCTGAAATTCCTAGGATATTCTAGATCTCTTCTATTAAGGTTTAGTTCTCTAGAAGATTCTGTCACGTTTACTTCCCCACTTTTCAATTACTTTGCAACTTTGGCTGAACTAGTATATCAGGAGCTGTTCCTCTTGTCTCAACCCCTCGTCTCATACATACGTTACATTTATTTTTCATAGCTATCGCTGATACACATTAATATCTAAGTTTACTCAAGCTACCATACGGTAGACAATGGTATTTTACGTCATAAATATTAATATATAATTATCATAATATTATGCATATTACTTTGGTAGTACGTATATAAACGTTCCCGTTTAGTGTGGATTGTTATCTCCTCATAAATGTAACTATTAGTACTAGGCCAGGTTTAAAATTCTTGGTGGTAGATATTCTGCAGTATGTTAAACGTACCTGAACATCACTGATATTCTGGTGAGCGCAACATTAACTACAAATCAATAATGTATATATATATATATATTGATACCACCCCGATCAATGATCATTATCTATATCGGCAATATGGAAAAATTTGAATCCATCGAGATATAAATGATCCTAATACTATATCACGTAATATATATTTGTTGCATTAAAATTCAAAAGAGTCACTATGAAGTATCATAATTCAGGCACTACAGCGCAGATTGTCATTATTTTTGATTATATATACAGAGGAACATTAGAGAACATTGATACCTAGTTCTAAGTACTGTTAATCATACACAGTTCATCTAATTAAGTTGGACAAACTGATAACTGACACCATCAATCAAGATATCGTCCTTTTTCATCGAGTTATCAACTTCACCATTAATACCTAGTGAACCAAGCTTTTCATACTTCACAATCCATGCAATATCAGAAAAATCACCAAAGGATTCCACTTGTTCATTACTGATCAATGGCGAACAAGTATCAATCATCTCATAAACAGTAATATCAGGAATAGATTTACCGAAGATGTTTATGCCAACAGTCAAAAGTTCGACCAATCTCTGGAAACATTTCATGTTTAGACCTGGTAGATTAATCTGTTTTGTTGAAGAGGAGCTCAATTTGGACGTGGTTTGGAACAAATGATGAGACTTTAATGAATTTCCCCAGAATTCAATCATTCTTTGTGCAACAAATGAACCACTGTATTGTATGATTAGGATCAATACATCTGTGGCTGAAATGACTATCTTGGGGTCTTCGTTCATGACCATGTTTGTGACGATTGGCCAAAGATTAGCAACGATAGGCAGGAGATTGTTGTGTTGTGTGGCAAAAAGAGGAATGCTTTTCTTTAAAGTACGAAGAATTTGTAGTTCAAGTTTGATTGAAGGGTGAGTGAGAAGTCTTTCAGAATATGAGCCCATTTGCTGAAGAAGCTTGTATGTATCTTGTGGGATTGGTGAGATCCATTTGGTAATTTCATCATTGAATTCCCTTTCGGCTTGTTTTTGTTCTTGCTCTGTGGCTACATGTTCTTGCTCTTCATCTTCATCATCACTGTCAATTTCTCTGAGTCTTGATTGTTCTTCCTCTTCCACTCCAGGTTTGTTAATAACAATGTTAAATTCTCTTTGGCTCTTATCTAATAGATTTATCAATTGATCAACATTCGTCATCCCCCATGGTTTGAAAGTACTCTGACTATTGAAATCCTGCAATTTTAAAAGTTCAATGTCATTCAAAAACTCCTTCCTAACCTCATCCATGATAATTTCGAAAAGGACAAAGAAGTCCAAACAGAGATCTTCATACCCATGATAATAATCCAACAAACTGAAAGTGATCTCAATGACATCCTTGAAACTGTGTACAACTTCATACCCAACCAACTTAGTGCATACCGCTAAAATAGCAGTGGATCTTGTAGTCATAGCATTGCTCAATCTAACAGAGATAGCATCAATCAAGTAATCTGTATTTTGGATAACTAGTTGGTTCAAAGATCCATTGTGTATGTTGTCAGAAATGATAAGAGCCGTGTTGAGAGCGTGATTCCTAATGACTTCAGACGACGAAGCCAAAGAGTCTATTACTGGATAGAGATAATCCACCAATTCTGATTCGAAGTCCTTCTTCATCAAATTGGCAACAACACCAATCGTATCAATAGCAATACAAGAAACTTGTTCTGTTGACTTTGTGACTTCTGAATCTGAGATCTCCTCCATGAGAGACTTACAATAATCCAAGATGGTGAATATGAACTCTGGTTGTTGAATGTCCAGTACGATACCTTCATTTGAATCTTCTTCGAAATCAATGAACTCATCCAACAATAGGTCAGGTTGGATTTTCGTTGTATAGCCTTGCATCAAATTATTGGCAATCCATAAAGAGAGACCCTTTTCATTCAAAGTCTTGCCAACGTCATCAATCAGGATGTCGTTGATAATATTCGTTGGGTCTATCTGTTCACCCAAAGATTGAAACATACGTGCTAATTTCAGCTGTATGTTCCTGTCCAAAACATTATCATAGACAGAGAGACCTTTGGGATTCAATGACAACTGGTTCATGTCCTTCATTACCAGCATAAGGTCTCTGACAGAGTCTGATTCAGAAATCAAATTTGTGGAATGTCTTGACTTCTTAAGCAACATATCATTTATCTCAATAATTGTAGTTTCAACCAGTTTCGACATGACAGACTCGTTATTGGTTCCCAGTTCGCAGAGAAACTGAATCGAATTGATGTTCATACTAATCTTCTCATGGTTTGGTGACTGAATCGTAGATGCAAAGCTGTCAATAAAGCTGTTGAGTTCAGAGGAAAGGATAGATTGCAAATACTTTGTGTTCTTGCACGTTTTGATAAAGTTGGAACTGACGGGAATAGAGTTAGATAGGTTGGCCATGAGTTTGACAATGACAGGAACGGAGGTTCCTAAAGAGTACAGACAGTCAGATAGAATACTGTTACAGAATCGAAGTAGCGACTCTTTCACCTCCAACTTGGCATGGTCTTGCAGGATAATCAAGTTCCCCAATGCCATTTTGACTTGGCTCGAAGTACCTCTAAGCCAAGATCTTGTTCTGTGGACTTTCTTGAAATTGGCATCCTTCAACTGGATATGGTCGAATTCCCCCTCTTCTTGTAAAACATCTTGCAAAGTTTGCAGGTCTTGATATGTGATTCCCATATCTTCATCACTGTACACCAAAACCAAAAGATCCCTTAATAGATCAATTGATTGTACAAGAATAGAATAATGTGTTCGCTGACCTCTAGATGCCAAAATCTTGGTGATGGTTGAAACATTTCCTGGAAGAATGTATGAGATAATCTCACCGTCATTGATCAGTTCAAAATAAAGTGTTGACAACGTTCTCAACCCTTGAGATTGTAACTCCAAACACGAACCCCCTGTCTCAACAAAGGTTAACAGTACACTGACTGCATGTCCCAATGCTGGTAGGTTCTCAACGTTGGAGAAGAAGTCGTACTGGCTTTGTTGTTTCTGATTGGTCAATGCCCTAAAGAACTCATAAAGTGCTTCTGCCCCTGATAATTTCAATTCGTCAGACTTTGCTTTGATCTCAGAATCATCCTTATGGTTCGGCGATCCGCCTGTAAGAAACGTTATCAAAGGGAACAGCTGTCTGGAGAGTGCATATGGTAGTGTATGTGACCATGAATTCCTTATTAGAATGACCATGATCTTAAGTATATAAGTTATACTTGTCTCGTTCAGACTTGGTAGTTTCAACAAGTAGGACAAGGGAACAAATATATAATCAGTAAGGTTTGAAGAAAGAACATCATGTGGATTCACAGACGATCCCAAAGATGAATGTACTTCCCTTAGTGCATTGATTAGTTCAGGCGAATTCGTGTTGATTTGGTCTGGTGGCGCTAAAGCTATTTGAGATAAGGCGACACATGCTGGTCGTATCTATTTGATTGAGATTATCATTAGTACATGGTTCAAGAAGGAATGATATGACAGACCGAATGTAACTTACAGATGCAAATATTCTTTTATCATTATCAATTGACATGTCATGTGGTAATTGTATGTAAATTAGAAGCTCAAAAAGTCTTGTAGAATGTACTTGTTTCTTTAGATTTCAACAACATGTTGGTTTGATATGTTGGTGGCAATAACAACAATGCAGCCCCATATATCAGCCACGTGGTTATAAAAAAAGCTGCTGGTCTGAAACTTACGCCTGGTCAGCATTTAGTTCTGAGTAAGTTTCAGTCTGGAGCCTTCTATGGGTAAGAATGTTGCCCTGACGAAATAATATTACTTTTAAGAAATGCGCGAAAATCTTAAGATTTGCTCCGTCCACACCGAAGTCTAGAAAATTGAAAAAATGTGCAAAATTTTTCACTTCAGCCACCCTATACAACTTTTACAGTACTTCTTTTCGAAAAATTGTTCACTTCATCAAAGAATTATTAATACAGTATGTTGAATCTTCAAGATATATTGAGCTACATGAAGTGCCACTCCTGCACTGTCATAAGAGGATACGCCATAGTTCTATTAACTATTTCATATTCTTTCATTTGTTTTTCAGAATTTTAACTTACACTTATTATTCTGAAGTGGGACTCAGGACCTTATTTTCTTGGTATTAAATATGATCATCTGTTGATGATTTCTTCTTTTATATCTTTCAAACAAGCCTGACACCCCTCTTCAGTGACCATCCAATTTTGTTTTGGTTGATCATTGCTCATGAATCCTTTCTTTGGATGGACACTCATGCTGCTCTTTAGTATATACCAAGTCATTTTATAATGACTTTGGAATATCCCGACATTTGATTCATGTTGTACTAACTTCCCTCTATTATAGAAATGACTAGAACTTCTGTCTTAGCTGATGCTTTAAACGCCATTAACAACGCCGAAAAGACCGGTAAACGTCAAGTTATCATTAGACCATCTTCCAAGGTCATTATTAAGTTCTTACAAGTTATCCAAAGACATGGTATGTTTTATTGATTGTTTTATTTGACTATTAGTTTCTGTCACAATGCTGCTGTGGAGAGAATTCTTCGTTCAAACCAAAATGAAATCCATGCTTTCTTTCATCTGATGGGGTGTACTCTCAATGTCATTTTGTCCTGAGGAGCGTGGTATATAGAGGGTACATTTCGGTGTTATCCTGGGGAATCGCTTCTTACACGACGTTGAGGTTAAACCTGTCTTCTTGGTCGTTTACTTTTCCTTATCATCTTATTGTTGGTTCATTTTGTTGTTCAATTGGGTTTCCTCCGCAGTTCCTGTTGATCAGTATCTAATGGTGTCTTTCATTCAAAAGGCGTTTTGTTACTAACACTTAGTTTTATTGCAGGTTACATTGATGAATTCGAATACATCGATGACCACAGATCTGGTAAGATTGTCGTTCAATTGAACGGTAGATTGAACAAGGTCGGTGTTATCTCTCCAAGATTCAACGTTAAGATCGGTGACATTGAAAGATGGATCGAAAACTTATTACCAGCCAGACAATTCGGTTTAGTCATCTTAACCACTTCCGCTGGTATTATGGACCACGAAGAAGCCAGAAGAAAGCACGTCTCTGGTAAGATCTTAGGTTTCGTCTACTAAGCATCTTATTTTCTTGGTTTGTATGTATTGGGTTTTGTTAAAAGGCTTTTCCCTTTTTTCTATGGAGGATTATCTGTTTAATTTATTTGTGTCAATTAGGTTTTGTTTTTTAATGTCATGATAAAAATATTTGGTTAGTCCTTGAAAATCTGTTCATCTGTTACCTGTTTATGTTCATGTAGTTGTGTCTTTCAACTCTGTATCAAAAGTGGGTGACATATATAAACTGTTCTTGTGCAAACTTATCCCAGATGATACAAGCTATAAGCTGCTGGTTAATATCATAACGTGCACATCGAATTTATTAAAACATATATATCTGATCTATCTATTTGATAAATCAATATATCGATCGATGTAATATAAATACATGAGCTTCCTGTCGTCTATTCTAAGCTGTGCACTATGATATGTATATATATATATATTAAGGATCAATTGTACATGAGCTTATTAGAATCGAAACTATTTATAGCAATTGTATCATAATTTATATACACAACCTTGATCATATAAGAATTTTGGCGATTGATCATGTATAAATTTAATATTGATCAATTTAAATTATATATATTTCAAATTGGAGTATAATCATATTTGAATACTAATTAACAATAATATACAAATATATTAACTTATACTAGATGTGAGATATCATATCACATTTTTGATTCTGAGCCTATAATTATGAAAGATTGATCTGGCAGTTTCAATTGTTCTTTATTATAGCGGATCTAGCTTAAAGAACATTGAATAAATTTGCTGAATTGAATGAACAATAGAACCATCTTCCTAACTAAACTGACAGATATACATTTTGATAATTTCAATTTAGAAATGGAGAGTCAACATGAACACCGAGTGTCGATGATTATCTATGTAACACTATATCACTATAGCCTCTTAATAAAACAAGTAAGTAGCGATAGTAACTACCACAGTCAATCCAACCATTGAACTAACTGATAAGTTGACATATCCCTTCGAACCTAAATTTGATAATAGTTAGTAACTGTTTCAACTTTTTGAGAAAAGTCTTATTGATCCATAAATCATTAAGATTAAAGGGATTTTACTTACTTCCAGCGTTCTTGATATGGTTCAAGCGCTGTGCTTCATATGCACTGATTTGGTCAATTGGATGAGTGATCTTAACATAGTAGTCTGTTTTCAAAGGCTTTCCATCTGAGTTTGAGATATTATATGGAGAAAACAAGTCTTCATCATAGAGAGTGACGTACTTCCCTAATTTGCTGTCAACACCATTCTTGATCAAATTTCTTGCAATATCGTTAGTGACCGAATTAGAGACATCCATGTTTTTGTATTCAAGTTCACATTCTGGAATTGGTTGTGCTCCAAGTTTGTGCTTCTTACCATCACGGTTGTAGATTTCAGCAATCTGTCTACCAGTCGGAGTATCAACAGCAGCGAATTGTGCCTTCAAATTCTCAAAGTCCACCAACAATTTGATGTTGCCGTTTGGAGCAATTTTAACCAATCCATAGTTGTTTGGCTCTTCTGAGAATTCATACACCAAACCACCACTGAAAACCCCAATCATTTCTGATGAGTAAATGGTTCCAACCTCGTCAAATAGTCTTGGGGTAATTTTGTTACAACCATACTCAGAGAAGAATACTGGACGGGTGTATTCTTCATAGTCTCGAACAAGGACATCATAACCAGACGTGTAGAATGTTTGTTCACCACACCATTGGTAAGAATTAACCCCATAGAAATCAACAGCGTCATTGATGGAACCATCAGAACATTCCAAGTATTTCGATAATGAAATTCTGTATTCTAAATCATCCGCAGCTGAGTAACCAACGGGAACAAACCTATTACTGTGTGCTGAAATATAAGCTTTCATGTCAGAAATCAATTTTTTAATGTAGACAGGAGAGTGCCTAGCAGATTTCCTATCATTGACAATTTCATTTCCAGCAAAGAAACCTAAAGTATTGTTGTACGAGGCAAATTGTTCCACAACCTTAAAAACGTGTTCAAGATAACCTTCATTGTATGTTGTCCATGGTTCGTATCTATTCAAGTGCTGTCCTAACAAAGGTGAGTTAACATCTAAGACGAGGTAGATACCAGCAGAAGCTAACATAGTCATACAGATATCATGATTGAGATCTGGGTTGATAGAATATACTCTAATGGTCTATTGAAGGTTATTGTTGTTAGTTTTTTCAACTATCTTATAGTTGATGAATTAAATGATTCAATAGTGTTTAAGGGATATCTACATTTATTCCTAACTCCTGAAAAAGCACAATGTCTCTAGCACATGTCTCTGGGTTTGATAATGGATCACCTAGATCGTTAACTTCAGAAGACCCACCAGGTTGGTAATCAACACCCTTGATGAAGAAAGGTTCACGTGTGACTGTATCTATGAAATAACGACCATGGATACCAATTGGATGCACAAAAGCATGAGCAATTCGGCTTAATAATGAGAGAGTAGAAACTGCCAATAAGTGTTTAATGAATTTCATGATTATTGGGGGTTCTCAAAGGGGTCAATATGATTAAGATGAAGTAAAAATTGACTATCTTGTTGAAGGAGTCAGGACTTGTTTTATACTCTGCTGCTGGATTCAGTAGAATAGCCCCTGTTTTTTCCACTTCTTCGCCACTTAAGTGGTCTTATAATTATAGGGAAACTGAGGATACTAAATATCCAGCGATTTATCTCAAACTCACAATATTTATAAAGTTAATAATTACTGAGTTGCAAGGAAAATAATAATATAATATATATTATATATTTTAGAGTATGTATATCATGCATGAAAAATAGATCAGACAAAGGCCCGTCAAACTTTGACAGAAGTATTGTTACATGTTTCTAGCTGTAAAGTAATAATTGAACTTAATACTTTATCTTTTCCTCAATGCAGATTCTCATTGAAATCAGAAGTCAAAGTACCTTGCTTTATTGCTACGTCTTCCAGTTCAAGAATCAGAATGATTAAGTAAAAAACTCTCACCACTAACTCAAGAGGAGTTTCAACAGTTCGAGGTCCGTGTGTCTTATTTGTCTTCAAAAGCTTCTGGTCTGACCGATATTTGAAGTTTAAAAATTACAGCCAGAGATATTATCTATATATATACTTTGTTAAAATTTAAACAGTTAAAATGCAATTGATAGCTTGCATTGTTCTTTAGAATTATTTTTTGTAAAGCCAACTTCTTTATCAGTTAGGATTCTATATGGTACTTGCCTAAATTTGTGGAGATGCAGAAGTACGTCAATTCTGCAAAAGTCCCAAGTACTACTAGTACTGAAGCTGAATTTGAAATTTATCAAATACCAATTTATTAATTCCCAAGATTCACCACATGTCTCTATCGTTATTTAGTCTTAAAGGTCAAACTGTCTTGATCACAGGTGGTCACAAAGGCATTGGATTTGGGTTAGCTTGTGGTCTTGCTGAAGCTGGGGCAGATTTGATCCTTGTACACAGACCTTCGACAGATGTTTCTCAAGCGGTTCTAGAGTTGAAATCAATGGGTTCAAGTGTTGAGAGTATCCAAGCTGAATTAGAGAATGACAAAGATGTAGATACTGTGCTACCAAACGCCATATTGAAGTCAAGAACAGGTAGAATCGATGTTCTATTTAACAACGCAGGAATTAGCTCTAAGGCTAAGGCTGAAGAGTTTCCAGATGATCTATGGAGCAAGACACTTCAGATTAACCTAACATCATCTTTCAGGTTGTCAAGAGCTATGGGAAGACATTGGATCTCCGAAGGCCAGAAGGGTAAGATTATCAATACTGCATCTTTGTGGTCCTTGTACGGTGGGCTTAATTGTGCTGCTTATAGTGCTTCCAAGGCGGCTGTTCATAGTCTTACACAGAGTTTGTCTAATGAATGGGCCGAAAGAGGGATAAACGTCAACAGTATCATCCCTGGTTTTATTGACACAGATATGACTAAGGGAATCCAAGAAAGCTCAGAGAGATTCAATGAATTGATTAGCAGAATTCCACAAAGAAAGTTCGGCAAACCTGATGATTTTAAAGGTGTTGCTGTCTTTTTAGCTATGATGCTAGTAATTACATCACTGGAACATCAATTGTTGTAGATGGTGGGTTTACTGGGTACTAGATAATATCATCTTGATCTAAAACAGATAGTAGTACATGTTTATTCTTTATGGTTTATATTTTTATGTAGTGAAACCTTGGATATATTAATTCCTCAGTGGATTGACATCTAGTCATTGAATATTGTGATTGTTTACAGTTTAACCAGTGTGCTTTTCCCAACCTAAAGGCTTAGTCAAACCTTTAACATCGTAGTACTTTCTGGTACAACTGTAACCTTTCCATGTGAAATCATCACTTGGCTTACACATACATCTCTTGCTGTTTCTGATCTCGTCATCGATTGGACAGTTGTGGTATGGGCCATGGTAGTAACCAACGTCTTCAAAGAAGTGAATCTTATCTTGTGGAAGGAACAAAGAAGCAGCAATAGAATGGACTGGAGCATCACCCCATCTTTCATAGAAGAAACCACCAGCCTTTTCTAAATGTTCGAAATAAGCCTGGTAAGCTTCACCTCTCCAGAAATCAGCATCGGCAACTTCAAAGTTGGTCCAGAAGTGACACAAGTTGTAGGTTTCACCGTTGTTA
This sequence comes from Waltiozyma chaumierensis, assembly GCA_030566875.1. Lineage (NCBI taxonomy): Eukaryota > Fungi > Ascomycota > Saccharomycetes > Phaffomycetales > Wickerhamomycetaceae > Waltiozyma > Waltiozyma chaumierensis. The sequence continues at coordinate 17,653 of JAKUBK010000074.1, read as the reverse complement.
TCAGAGATGAAGTTCATGAAGTTGTCCTTGGCAACATATTGTGGGTTAGCAGAGACGAACTTCTTGGTTTCGGACCATAATGTCTTAATAGTAGCCTCGAATTCGTGGATCGAAATTGTGAAGCCATAAGTCTTGTCATTTTCTCTCATGAATTTGAAGATATCGTAGTCAACGTCACAGTACAACTTGGTGCTTGGTTCAACTCTCCAGTAGTATCTGTAGTCTTGCATCAATTCGTGGTGGAAGAAGAAGCCGGATTCGAAACGACACATGTGTCTATAGGAAACACTGGAACCATAGATGATATCCTTCATGTCTTCTCTGGTCTTAGCAGCTCTGTCAGTGTCGATCCAAGGTGGGAAAGACCAATGTTCCTTTGGAATAACACCGAACTTGGCTTCACCAGAGACTAAACTAGTCATAATGGTTTTGAATTCTTTGGAAAATGGTTCTTCGTTCAAGAAAACCCAATCGTACTTGTATTTGGAGTTGAAACGATCTTCAACAGATCTGATGGAGTTGACCAAATCCCATAAATCTTCATTACGAGCTAGAGAAATGAATGTGGCATTTTCACGAGCGTAGTTTGGATCTATGTAATCTGGGACATCGAATGGTAGTTTTTCAGAGCCTTTAGAGGAGGAAGAGGAATAAGAGTAGTCCTGGTCCTTAACTGAGTCACCCTTTGAGATGAAGTCGGCGTTGGCAGAAGATGACTTGTCATTGGTTGATGATAACGGCTTTGTGTAGGTACCAGTACCTGAAGAAGATGGAGTAGAATTGGATAGGAAAGTGATCAACCCAATAATAAGTAGGGAGAAAACAGCCAATCTGACAACTCTATCACTGACTTTAGCCATTTCTAATGAGTTAAAACTTAATATGGAGTAGAACAAGTCGAAAAAACCAAGAAACTTTGACGTGGTATCAAAGGATTTCCTTTCAACTCTAAACTCTCTTTTTTTTTCTCTTTCAAATCACAATGCTACTGCGCATTGTTCATCCTTTCTTTTTGGATCATCATATCCCTATGCTTTGCCGAAGGGATAAACCTATCTGCAGGGAGCTGCAGTCGAGAAAATAAGACATGAACCTTTTAAAAAGGAGAGTATGGGTTTCCAAAACAGTTTTTCGCAATTTTGGGTCATTCAAAGACAAATCTTTCCTTGTTCGTAGAAGTTTAGTTAATATTTGTATCGACCAATGATACTTTTCTAATAAACTTAACTGAAGTTGGATGTGGAAATACAGAATGTCCGGATAAAACCTCAAAAAATGTAAAACTCTGCCTAAGTATGCAGATGTATACATGTCTGGGCAATGCTTTGTCAAAAAGGAAATAGCTGAGGTTTAGAGACTTTCCTAATTGGGGTGTTTTGGGTATTTTTATCTATTCGAAATCTCACCAGCCACGACTTTTACATATTGTCCCGTTTGGGAAAATCGAAATGATATACACAAATTTTTTTTGAAGGTGATGAGATAAAATTATTAGATGGTCTTTAGAGTATGAATAATTTAAAGTCTTCAGTGTTCCGATTACCAAGAAATTAACACAAGCATCCAAAATGGCTCCACAACAGTCAACCAATTCAAACTTTAGAAACCAAAACGATGGTAAAAGACTTCGTCGTCAAAACAATAAAAACAAGAAGCAAGAAGACTCTGTGATAGGCCAAGGTACCACTAAGATCAAGAAGCGTATCAGAGATATTGAAAGACAACTTGAGAAGAAGAAGGATGTCATGCCATCAAACATCAAACTTGAAAAGCAAAGAGAATTGTCAACCTTGAGAGTTGAATTGCAAAACGCCCAGTTGCTCAACAAAGCTAAAGAGGTCTCCAAGAAATACTCCATGGTGAGGTTCTTTGAAAGAAAGAAGGCCACTAAGAGATACCTCCAGATTAAGAAAGAATACGAAGAACTTGAGAAGTCTGGCGAGGCCGATAAGAAAGAGTTAAAGAAGCTAAGAAAGAGACTAACACATCAAGAAATCGATTTGGCTTACGTGGTGAACTTCCCAAAGGACAAGAAGTACATCTCCTTATATCCAAAGGAAAACTCAGATATCGACATGGAAGATGCCAACGTCAAGAAGGGTACTTTGAAGAATGACGAGTTGAGAAACGAGTTCAAGAGACAAGTAGAGCAACAATTGAAGGATGGCTCTATCAAGGTTAACATCCAAGAAATCTTACAGGGTAAGAACTTACCTTTGGAGATCCAAAAGGTTGAATTGGCTCCAGATGCTCCTGAATTACAAGTCCAAGATGAAGTCGAAGAAGATGATTTCTTCGAATAGACCGTCTACCTGTTTCACCATATATAGAGTTCAATACAATCATGAGTTACAATTTGTGTACATTAAAAACTGTTGTGGTATTATAATTACAATCTGGCATCGTGTAGGAAGAAAACTTCATTGTTAACTTCTCTGGTGAAAATGCTTTCGGTAATCAAGGCATCAGCAACGACAAAAGCTCTCAAATTCCATTCACCTCTTTGGAAAACTTCAGGGATCTTCTTCAAGACTGGTTCCATAGACTTGAAATAGCCTGCAAATTCACGAACTTGACTAGTTTCAACCTTGTATGTCTTCAACAATGCTTGATATCTTTCAAAGATCCATTCTGGTAAATGGACAGCTTGATCCTTAGGAACATTCTTTCTGTTACCGACTCTGATGACCCATAATAATAGAGCATGTTTGATATCGTCTGTGGCAGCTAACTTCTCATATTCATCGATACCAAAGGACAATAAAACAGCACTGGCAAAAGTGACATCGTTCTTATAGACTGTCTTGAAGGATAATGGTTTATACTTCTTCAATAAAGACTTTTCCAATTTCAAAGTTTCCTCTAGGGCCAATTGGAAAAACTTTCTTTGTGTGTTCTTGTAAATCTTTGCTGCCTTGACATAATTCGAGTTCAAAGTACCAGCCTTTGGATTGGACTTGTTCTTAAGAACATCAATCTTGGCTTGTAAGATGACTTCTAATTGTTCGATACCTTTTAATTTGTTTCTCAAAGTCAAAGCCTTTTCTTCACGGGTCTTGACTAGGTATGCTAATAAATCAGGTAATTCATCTGGGAAACGGTGTAATCTGTCTAAGGTGTAACTGACTTGATGTGACTTTAATTTCAAACCAAAAGCCAAAGCTTCAGAAACTGAGATGTCAGAAGGAATAGCAAGTGTGATCCCAGCACTGTCAGCTTCGTTCTGTTCCAAGACGAAACCATAGTTTAATAACAAAGTCTCGTTGTTCTTGGAACCGTAAGAGTTCAACACTTCGTCACCCTTGTTTAAAGTTTCCTTGATCTTGAAATCGTAAGTAACGTCTTTGAATTCCCATTCAATGGAAGCAGTGACGTTGTGGTTCAATAGATCCCAAACTGGAATCAAAACAGCTTCATTGACATCTCTGGCAGCATTCTTAGGATTGACAAAGTATGGGAACCCTCTTGAAGTCAAGATAGCATAAGCCCAAAGATAAGCTGGGAAAGAGGTCCAGGAAGTAGGATTGTTGTAGTAAGAGACATATTGCTCTGGCTTGAATGTGTTCTTGTTGGTCTTAAAGTTAGCGAAGAACTTCATGTCTTCTTCAAAAGAAGCTGGTCTTAGTTTCTTTGGCAATCTGTTAACAACACGGTGCCATTCTTCAATAAAAGTAGGAATAGCATTGTTCATGTTCAAGATGGCATCGGTACCGTAGATCAAGTCTCTTTCATCTGCATCCCAGAACAATGGAGAACCAATTTCACGGCCGGTTGGTAAGATGTCTAAGTAGGACTTGAACTTAGAGCTGATGCTTTCTTCATTGATGAAGGTTTCCTTGGAATCGAATCTTAACTTGGCCAATAAGAACAACAACAAACTGTTTCTGTTACCAGTTGGGAAAACAGAGACACCGAAAACTTCTTCGGCTAATTTGATACTTAGTGTGAAATCATCTGGAGTCTTGATGATCTCTGGGGAATTGGTGGCGTCAGCAACCAATGATTCAGAAGATGTGTAGATGGCATGGATACCCTTATTGGCGGCTATTTGAAACTCAACAGATGGATGGATAAACCCACCGGCTGAAGAAAAGTCTTCTAAGAGACACTTGAGTTGCTTTTCTGTGACTGGCATGTTAAGTGAAGAGTGATGATATTGTACTTAACTGGCTATAGCTGGCTTAACGATTATTATAGTGTCAATATGATTTAAACTCTTTCGAATTTAGGTTTCTATTTTTTTTTTTTCGTCATTGGCCATCGAACCTTTCGAAGATCCATCAAACTATAAGACCTAGGAGTTGCTCACGTGCATTTCCAGATTTATAGGGAATTCTTAAACTTAAATCTTTAATTTCTATTATAATATACAATTTAACACAAAAGGCCAGTCAAGATACAACATCTCCAAATAATTCTCAAGTTCCACCATAACATCTTTCAAACAACCCAACACCATTCTTGATAATCTCCAAATTTCCTTCATATTTGACCTTTTCTTCAGCATCAGAGCCCAAACCCAACCAAGTAGGAGGTTGTAACAATGGTAATTTGTCAATCCAATTCTTGTACGATTCAGCATTCTTCATTTCAGGCAAGGTGAATTCAACAGGGGTATTCTTGAAACAGAAACCAAATTCAAATGAATCCAATGTGAAGATTTCCTCAACCAAATCACGGATTATATTCTGATCTGATTCGTGATCAATCTTACCACCATAGGCGATCTCACTGATGAAGAATTTCAAAGTTAATAGTATGTCATTTATGTTACTGTTTCCAGGAGCGGGACCAATGTCAAGATCCGAAGAATCAGAGGAGGAGAAGATCACTTTGTTGATAAATTGAGAAACGATTGAGAAATCTGATTCGGTGAAGGAGTAATCCTTGGAGAATCCGATAGGAAGCAATCTGGTACGTTCTTGAATTATAGCATGGAACCAAGACAGTAAGAACATGAGATGCGAATGATCAGAAGGAACCGATGATGACGAGACCGAGTAGTATTCGGAAAGGATCGATTTCAAACCTGGCGTATTGTTCTCAAATGAAATCAAATTGCAGGATCTTAACAAGGACACTGGGAGATTTGTGGAAGTAGGATCACAAGTGAGGAACAAACGGAACTGAGGATGGATCGTGCTAATGGTTTTGTCATTATTATTATTATTATTATTATTGTTGTTGTTAGTGGATAACAACGATTTCTCTAAAGTTTCTAACCATTGTGCTGATATTTGGATATTCTGAACGACTAACCAACCACCAATTCTCGATTTTTTTTCGAATTCACGAATTGCCATGTCTAATGATTCTTTCGAACCCAAGGCAACAATGTCCAAATCAATTCCGGAAGTGGCCAAGGCCCTGACCTTGAAAGTTGGATCGAACCCTGGAGAAGTTCCCATAATTATCGGAGTAGAAGAGTCTGTTGACTTGATGATATCTTGAAGGGAATATTTGGAACTGAAGAGAGATTTAGAAGTAGAAGAAGCAGTAGTAGTAGTAGTAGTGGAAGTAATAACAACTTTGGTGAGCTCAACGATACATGAATCCAAATCTCTAGAATTAGCCAACACAGATTTTATCAAAGGATAAAACTCTTCAACATTAGCAGAGTTCAACGCTGAAAAATCGCCAGTGTCACAGATCATCGAAATCATCTCCGGAGTCAAATCAATGGAAACCAAACCAAAAGCTTTCTTAACCAATTCTAATCTACTGTCATCATGGCCAAAGATCGAAACCAACGACATCACAAAACGAACAAAGACATGTCCATCTCGTTCACTGATATAAGTTAGCGATAAAGCCAATGCGAAAACCACCTTATCTTTGTTCTTCAAAGACAGAGAATAATTGGCAAAGACTTCCTTGTACAATTCATCAACCAAGTAATTGACACGGGTCATCATGACACCAGTAGCAGTAACAGTGGTGGAAGAAGAAGCAGAAGCAGAAGAAGTCTTGTTGTTTCCCTCAGAGACCAGTAAGACCCTTTTGAGAACCGAAATAAACGACCCCAAAGAGAATTGATAGAATGGCGAAACCGATTGCAAATTCTTAACAACGTTGAAAAGCAAGGAAGCAGCCTTAGCAAAAGCTTGATAATTATCAGTGATTTTCTCAATTTCTGTCATAACATCAGCAGTTTCTTGACATTTCTTTTCGATTTCTCTGGATTCGAACTTCAAATGTTTCAATGTCAAAACCAAAGATTCGTTTTCCAACAAATCTCCAGATTGGTTCTGATCGGTCAAGGTTTCCAAAAGAGAAATTTCCAAATCACGGAGCTTGATCTTATACTCGGCTTCCAACTTGATTACTTCGATTCTTTGGCTTTCGATGTCTGGTCTTTCGTTGGCCAAGGTGATGTTTGTGGCCTGGGTTTCTAAAGAAGCATCAGTGATTGAGAAATCAACCACGGTGGTTCTGGTCTTGACAAATGAAGAAAGTCTCACTGATTGTTGGTCGGAGGTTGTATGTAGATACATTTTGAAATCCTTGGAAAAGTCAATGTCCTTCCCTGCGATAGTCACGATGGATCTATGTCCGATTCTTTGAATATCATTGTTCAAAATTGGAGATATAATTGGATCCAAATATTCAGCATCTTTAATGATCAAATTCCCACCAAATCTTAAGGCGTTTTCCAAAGTCCGGACAAATGAATCGTTTAGGAAACTAGTAACAGTGACCTTTGTCTTTAAATTACTAGTTCCAGTTCCATCTCTCTCGATTTTCCTCTGTAAAACGTCTCCAAATTGACCAAACGGATCAATAATAAACGCAACCTTCTTACAATTCTCCAAGATCGTGACGTTTTCAAAGAACAATTCATCATTAGCCAATCCACAAGATTCCCAACCCAATAAATTGGACTGAGTGTTGATAAACCCGGTGATAAGGGCATTGTTAACATCGTATAGAATCCCCGAATCACTCAGCAATCGTTTCCCAATGTTATAAAACTGCATACGATTTTTATGATCCAATTCACCAACATAGGTGGCAAAGGCAGACGACAAAAGAGAATTCCCAACGATCGAACGATGTTGAGAGTCAAACCCAGCGATGGACTTGGCCCATCTTGTTCTCTCACTTGTTAAATCGGAGACTAAATCCATTGACGATTTGACTTTCGTTTGAACCGCGCTCATTTCTTGCTTGATCAATTCAACGTCTCGAATGATGTTTGAATATTCGGTCTTACAGTTGGAAATACTGGTTTCTAATTCAGAAAGCATATCTGCCAATGCTTCCAACCGGGCCTTATTCTCGAAGGAATCATTCTCCAACAGTTGGACATGTTCTTTCAATGGGATGATTTTTTCTAGGATCATCGAGAAGTTCAACTGCGCTTCGACCCATTGCAACAATGGCCCACAAGCCTGAGAAGCTCTATTGGCTGCTTGGAAGTTGTATTCGGGCTTGGAAATATACTTGGAGTTCATGAATTGACGGAGTTCGTTGGTGATTTGGGATTCGGCCTGGAAGTTGACGATGTTGGTGATGAAATCGTCCTTTCTGATCACCTGCTGCACATCTCTCCAAGATGAAACCTTGTATCCCAATAACGAACAGACGGATTCTAAAGTCATCTGAACAGTGGCTGGTGGGGAAGACATGGATCTCAGTTCAGTGAGATGTTGTTTCTTAATGTTCTTCACGCCTCTTTGAGCTTCAATGACAGCGGGTTCAGCTAGTGATAAGTCAGCCATAACCTTGGATCTCTGTTCTTCAATGGCGATTTCCTGTTTGGACAATGCTGCTTGGATATCCATTGATGCTTCTTGTCTTCTTTCAGCCTCACTTTGTTCCTGAAGAATCCTGTCCAAAACCTCTCTTGCCTCTTGTTGTTTTAAACCGAGCGTTTGTTCCTTCTCTGTTAATTCGGCGTTCATCTTTCTCACTTTCAGAACCGTCTCACGAAGTTTAACCAAACCGGAGTTGATATGCATCTGATAATCTTTGAGCTCCTCTTCTTTTCTGTTGAAGATCTCCTTGAACAGGTTGATGAATTCGATAAGTTTGGCTGGTGATTGGTAATTCTTGGAAGAAGAATGGATAGCAATGCAGAAATCCACAACAACGTCACGGTATGTAATGATCTGTGACTGGGCAGTGACAAATCCAAGTTGGAAATCATCAGGTTTGACATAATCCGAATTATCAACAGGACAACTTTGTAGCAACTGGGTAGCAACCTCGACGGTACTCTTAACAGACCATTGTCCCATCCAGTTCACAACACAACGATTGAACAAAGCCGGCGAGGAAACAATACTTTCTTGTCCTTCCACAGGCTCGCTGATAGTGAAAACAACGTGTAGATTAACAGCGACTTCAGCGGTAAACCAATCATATAACTCCTCATCAGTTTCAAGTAACAATCCCCTAACACCGACTTGTTCCTTACAAGATGCCAGTAAAGATAGATATTCATCTTGGCTGAAGATCTCCTGGAGTTGACAATTGGCCAAAAGAGAATTCATTCGCTCAAGGAAAGCACCGTCCAGAATGACAGACTCATCCAAAATGAAACAGATCTTCTCCCCTTCAACACCAGTTCGGAGAAGCAAGTCCTTGAGACATGAATCAAACTGAGAAAGTGTATAATCTCTAGTGGCAGACAACTGCACGACCTTAATCCCACAACACCAAGCAACAAATTTTGTCATCGTGGTCTTCCCAGACGAACTTGGACCAACGAGAATCATGTGTCCCTGTGGTTGTTTCAGAACACGATCAATACGTAAAATATGCTGGATTGAATCGTCGTGGATGATAAATTCAACATCTAGAACTTCGTCTGTGAATGTCTGGAAGCGCGTCTTGATGAAAGACAACATTGTTGGCTGGTCCACAGGCTCGTAGTGGATGGATAACCAATCACTGTAGAGAAGAGGCTGAGTTCTGGAGATGTTGTCGATGTTTGGGAAGTAGGATTGCATCACGGAGAAGATCAAGTCTTCAGTCCATCTCTTATCAGCGGCAGTGACAAGACGATCAGAGAACAATCTTAGAGCTTCATGAGCCCAAAGCTTCAACAAGGAAGACAAGTTGTTATTACTGCTGGAAATCTGACCAGAGGCTTGAAGAGCAGCGTACAAGCCACGGCACCAACGCGTCAGTTCTCTTGGACTGTAAACGTAATGAGGATACGTGATTCTATCTTGTTCAATCTTCGTCTCTCTTGAACAACCATGTTCAAATCTGTCCTTAGAGCGATAATAGACGTCCAGCATAGCACTAGTCAAGTCGCCCACAAAGCCAACCAGAGAGGGGGTATTCATCAGGATAGACTTGTTGAAACTCTGGTAGATAGTGAACATTGCCTGCTTTCCAGGGAAATCGATCATCAACACAGAACAATGATTCAAGAATCTCTGAGACAAAACCGAACGCCCAGCATCAATAGATGGATTACAGGCACCAACCAATTGAATATCTTGAATTCTGACCCATTGTTTAGCACCATCACCACCACCACTGGATCTCCAGAACCCTTTCAATTCAATAATCTGTCTCAAGAACTCAATGACTGAGATCGTTCCAAACTTGTCTCTTTTCGGCAAGTTGATCTCATCAGCAAACAAAACCACCTTTTTGCCAGATACCTTAGGTCTTAATACTAACGAGTTAGCACCACCAACAGAAGCAGAAGCAGCTGTCTCATCTCGAACATACTCACAATATTGTTCCAAGGCTCGTAAAACCATAGATGGTTCAGTCTCCTTGGAGAAATTCATATTGATAAGAATCACATCGGGAGCAGTGGTTTTCGCCAAGGCAGAGTATAACGTCATGGTTTTACCTGCCCCTGGTGGACCACATAGGATCAAAGGTCTGTTGTTGGTGGAGAAGATATGTGAATGTAGCAATGATTCGTGGATTATGGTGTCGATGGTTGGAATCAAAGCGTTAGGATTGTTGATCAGGTTGGTTGATGAGGACGATGTTTGGTTTGCCAAGGCTTGAGTCCAGCTGACCCAATCTCCAGTTGTTAGATCAACGTCCAGTTCTAACAAGTTGAGTTCAGTGGAATGTTCGCTTGGTAAGAAGCTGGAATATTGTGGAAGGGATTTGAGCTTGTTGAAGAACTTCAACCGATCCTCAGTCTTAGTGCTTCCCGAGAAAGACCATGTCAGACATAGAAGAATGGCCTTGGTATAGGAATCAGAGGAAACAGATGCTCTGTGCAGGTCTAGAGAAGTGGAAGTCTCTCCATCTTCGATATCCAGCTGCTTACGATGAATGAAGGACTGGATCTGTGCGAAGAAACTTCTGATCAAAGTCAACTTGGAGACTTCCATCACATGATTTAAACCAGAGAAAGAGAAATCCAACAACATATTAAGCATATCAGTGTCATCGATGAACATCTCCTTGATGACATTCCCAAAACTTTCCTTAATTGTGGAGTCAATCTTGTTGTTTCTCTTGCTGCTCATGAAACGATTCATCTCACATTTGAAAACGTCAATCATGTCACTAAGATCTGCTTCCAACCACACCATCCCACATCTACTGATGGTGGCAGGAGTGGCATGCTCCAACGAATCAACTTCAAAGATGAAACGAACGTTGGCTGGGATCTTCAATCTTTCACCATTTGGTAAAGTCAAAGTCTTGTTATCATCCAAAACACTGTTCAAAGATTCAACCCAAACAGGATCGATGTCCCCGTCAAAGACAAACCATGTTTCCTTGTTCTTCTCATCGTTTTTGTTCGTAGCAGCGTTATAAGTCAACTTACGAATAATACTGGTGAACAACCCATCGTACCATTCTCTTGTGATTGGATCCAAATGTCCAAATAGATCAGCCTTACTAAGAACCTTAGGATCGATGATATGTGTGATGTATTCCTTCTTAGAACCTTCAGACGTCTGTTCCTTCTGCAAGATAGACAACGACTTGACCAAGGTCTTCCATAAGTAAGATTTACCAGTACCAGATTGGCCAACGAGAATAACACCTTGCTGAGTCTGAAGGACCTTATGAAGTTGAATGATCTTCGAAAGCCATTCAGAAGAGACAACAGTTGTTGATTGTTCGGTGTGTAGGTGAGCAATGGTCTCTTTCAATTGATCTTCATCACCAGAGGCAGCAACATCATCATCATCATCACCAAAGATTTCAGTTTGGATAAGACGGAATGAAGCAATATCACTGGATATCAATCTTGGTAAGAGAATCTCGTTGGTACTTTGGACGATAATAGCAATATCAGACAACGCGTCGAGTTTATGGGACTTCTTGATCTTACCAGCATGTTCCAAGGTGTTCTTCAATGATCTTAACCCGAAATCATAATGCTGCTGTGCAGAAACAACCAAAGATAAGTTTTTGAAGAATGAAACAACCTTCTTAGCCAAATCTTTAGCGGGAGTAAACCCTCTGGCTCTTAATAACACCTCGGTGATAATTTCAGAGTCTGGTTTCTGCATGGAAAAACTTCTAAATAGTTTCTTCAAGTTATCAGGTAACTTGGCACGTCCTTGATACCCTGGATTCAACGTGATGAAGATACCAGTGTCCTTCACCAACTTGACTTTCTTGCCCAATAATTCAACTTCTGCTCCTGGCCCAGTCAACTGGATCAGTTCAATCTGCGAGGAAACAGCACTAAGAATATTCTTAGATAATCTGTTAAACTCATCAAAACAACCCCAACCACCAACTGAACAAATACCCATAAACAATCTGCTCATAGCTTGGAAATCAAACGTCTCATCACAGTTGAAAACTAATGAGATCTTACCCAAATTCTGAGCCAATGCTTTCACCGTCTCAGTCTTACCGGTACCAGCAGGACCAAAAGGAGACCCACCATATCCTTGATCCAAAGCTGTGATAAGAGAAATGAAACACTTGTTCAACAGTGGAGTATGCACAAGACGGTCCATCGCACCGAGGTATTCGAACCCGTAATGGAAACTCTTCCCAGACTGAATGATGGCGACTGATTGAAGAGGATCAGTGGAGTTGGCGTGATGATAGAAACGCTGTTGGGAAGTCCAATTGAAATCTGTGAGCTTCTTGACACCGATACGTTGGAGATTGGAAACAACATCCAAGTGGTGGATCAATTCAATGATTAAAGCTTCCTTTTTCTTAGGGTTGATTTTTTGGATTGTAGAATCAAGGTCATCTGTAACAAGGATGTCCATAAGCTTTTCAATATCAACAATGTTTTCAGCAAAGGAACCACCGTTCAAAATAGCAGATTCGGTACTTCTGGTCCAACGAATCTGAATGGCTAAAAGACAAATCTGAACAGGGAACTCCTTGATCCAATCCAGAAATTCCATGATCTTAAATTCGAACAACGCCTTTTCTAATAACCGGGCCAATGAAATCTTCAACTGGTACTCTAATTGTGACATCCATTCGTCTAATCTCGGATATTGAGCCAACGAAATCCGTTCGATGAAGTTCATAGAATCACCATCTTGGGAGACAACACCTAAGATTTCATTATCTTGGCCATTCCAAGTAACACTCGAGACACCAGGAAACATCTTTGTGAAATGTCTATTGATTCTGGAAAGATCTCTGGTACTACCCAAGATTTCCAAAAGATCCTCATTACCAATGAAGTAGAAACGTGGGAATAAAACCCTTTGTCTTTCGAGATACTCATTCAAAGCCTTGGTGATTTTGGTCAAAGAGTCAGAAATCCTATCAATCAAAGCTGCTAACCCAGGAATGTTTTGGATATCAATAACAAGAGATGTTTTGAAGATCCTTTTGAGAACATTGAGAAATTCAAAGGAAATATTGGCAAATCTGGCAGATTCAGTAGGCAATAACGATTTGACGCCACCAGAATTGGACTTAGAGTCTTGGAAAACACCATAGAGATCCATCCATTGTTTCTGAACTTCAACCCATGAAGCCAAGATTCGATGGATATGAACAAGTCGTTCTTCCCAGGATAGCACATCCCTTTCGAAAATAGAGAATACCCTAGAATTCTTCATAGCCTGTAGAGAATCAATATGTTGACGACTGAGATCCAACAAATGAGGGAAATTCTTAACCAAAGACACGGAGTTAGAACCAGAACCATTGAACAAGAATGTTTCAAAAGTTAAAGAAGACCAAGTGCTCTGAATCAATTCCAAAGATTCTTCAATAGTTCTCTCAGAAACAGCTCTCTCAATTATATCATCAACTGCTTCCTGATACAAAGGCAAGTTCAAATCCCATAGATCACCCAAAGTAACAGTGTTGTCTGGATATTCACGACCAATAGACTCAAACAAGGACTTGATATGTCTTGGTTTCATATAAGGTTCACGTAACGAGGAAATGGTTCTTTGAGAATTGATCAAGCCGTGAAGTAAGTTAACGAATTCTTGGAATGGACGATGTTGTTTCATAAGACTTGGTAGGGACTTGGTAGTCGATAATAGCTCATCCAACTTCTTTCTCAGAACACGAGGGTTCAATTTATCAGAGTCCTTAGCGTTGTTAGTTCCAGAGAACCATTCGATGGAACGAAGTTCTTTAAGTTCAAACCACAAAGATTGAATAGAAACCCAAACGGACTTCAAATCATTCAATTCATCAACAACGACTAGCAAAGAGCCACCAATAGTGAACGATAGATTGGATGATCTTAAGGCACTTAAAACCTTCTTCTTGTAATCCTCGAGATCTTGACATCTCTGATCGAAATCGGTGATGATGGCCAATGCAGTCTCTGGATCCTTGGTGTTTGGTGGTGGCTTGCTGACTAACCATAATTGGATCAATTCCTTTATAGATTTCTCCACTGATTGACATTCGAATTCCAAAGATTTATTGATATGAGCCATGTTCTGCTTCACCAAATTGCGTCTCTGTTCAAGAATCTGAGATAAAGTTTCAAGCTCAGAATCCAATTGGTCTACAAAAATGTAATCTTCTGCAAATCTGAAACGTTGTTTGAGAAGGTAAACTTCACAAGATCTTAAATCTTTGGAACTTTGTTCAACTTCAGTGTAAATTGCAGTAAACTCTGTGATATTGTTGAGCAAATCGACAATATCTTTCACAGCGACAAGAGAAGCTGAAGATGAAGGTCCAAGTGTTTTAGAACCTTTAACAGCAATCTTCAACACTCTTTTAATTTCCAAAGTCAAGAATTCGGCGAAATGTGCCAATAGATCTTTACTCCATTGATTAAACTTCGTACTGACCAGATCTCTCGCAACAGTGAAGTCGATTTCAACAAATCGGAACTTTCTTGAGGAAGAAGGGGAATCAAAAATATCCCTAAGTGACTTGATTTCATGGAGAAGACTCAACCAGTCACTGATAGCAAAGTCTTTGTAAATGGAGTCAGACTGTAAATCCCAGAGAACTTGGAATTGCGACCAGCTTTGGGTGAATTTTGAAACTTCTTGGAAAGATTGTTGGATTTCTTTGAGGGCAGAGTTGTACTTTTCATGGATAACGTATAGTGAGTCTTCTTCGAAATCAACCAAATTCGAAGCCGATGTTGAATTTGCAGAGGTGAGATTATCGTGTGTGGTGGTGCATGAAGATTGAGAGAATATAACTTCAACCATATTTTGCAATTTTTGGATAGTCTTCAACTTGGATTCTTCTAATAATGGGGAAATGGAAATATTGGTGCCAACGACAATTTCATGCTTGAGCAAGTCGGTTAGTTCGACTTCCTGTTTCACAAATCTATCAACCAAAGCCTTCTTCACATGGTCATTTATTCTTTCGATGAAATAGTCGATATTTCCCAATTCCAGCAAAGAGACAGAGGAAACCAAAGTTTGAATCCTTGAAATATTCTCAGCAAACACTTGAGCATCATATGGACAAGTTCCAAAACGTTTCAAAAGTGAAGCAATCTGATCACGGATGGACTCAAGAGAGTCGACAACACCGGTAATACTTACGATGGAATCTTGCAATTCTCTCACGACATCTAAATGATTCATAACCGAAGATTCATACCCAGAATTCGCCAAGTCTTGAGACCTTAGAATGTCATCCCAAGACGTACCCAAAGCCAAGACAATGAGCTTATAAAGACGTTTCTTAGCGTCCAAAAGTAGCAAGTTAAACTCATCAGCAGCCCCGAAACCCTCCAGTTTGATCAAAGTTGAGGAAAGCGCAGACATTGATTCTCTTAGGATGACACCATGAGGGTATATTTTCCGGACCTGTCTAGCATTGAGCACCAACTGAGAAGGAACATCAAAGCCTTGTAAGGACAACGCCCTGACCTCTTTGTAAACCTTCTCCAAATCCCCAGAGAAGTTCAACAGCAACTGGATCATGTTATCATCCTTAACAACTTTCAACAACTCACCGGTGATTGTCACATTTGAGACTTTCGATAACCATCTTTCGAACTGGGGCATGACATTGATCTGGCTTTTGAAAGTCATAGCGTCAGTATGTATTTTGGCACCTTCGGCATACGAAGACCAATCGGAGCCAAGAATCAATTCCAAGCGATACAATAAGAAATCCAATTTTGTACCCATTTGTTTACCCCAGATTATATTCAGAACAGATTCAGGGTAATCACGTAAATGGGAAAAATGGGAGAAATCAATGCTTTTATCATTGAAATTGAGCTCAAGTTCTTTAATTTCCTTCTTGACAATGGACAACAGTTGGGATTGATAATCATGAACAGCTCCTCTGATTCGTGGTCTCTCCAACAAGGATTGAAAATCAGCAAATACAGCAAACATATCATTGGACGAGGAGGAGATCTTGTCCAAGGATGTTTTCAAATCCGAAATGATACCATCTTCAACCGATTCCAATCTTCTTTCGTATACTTTCTTGGATTGCCACCATTGTGATTTGCTAGAATTCGTCTCTCCAAAGGAGTCAACATTGATATCACGGACTGAGTCAAATGAATATTCAAGTTGAGATAAGTAAACATCGTTATTGTTGACAGCGTTGATGAAATTCTGATGGGCTGATCTGAATTCGATGATCTCTTTGAGAACTTCCTTGACTCGGTCAGTGCGTGGATTAAGTTTCACAATCAAATACTTATCACCTCTCTTCCGAACGAGTTCTCTGATCAAGTTGGTGAACTCCTTCACCTGTCTATCCCACGTATCAAAGCAATCCTCCAAGTCCATAACTTTGGGTTGGAAATCTTCATGAGATAAGGACATCAAGTTTGCCATCATTGGTTTCAAAGCATTGACAATGTCAGCGGAGAGTGATTCGATGAAAGGAACAGCTCTAGAGGCTGGATAATTTGTAAGTCTCAGTTTCTTCAAATGATTAACAATCAAAGTCATAGCCTCTTCAACCTTTCGTGGGGATTGGGCAGTGATCAACTCATTGATTGGCAAATCTTTCATCAATTTATTGTAATCCTTAGTTATATCTAAAGTCTGTTTGATACCAATATCCGAAAGAAACCCAGCAGTCGCATGGAATCTCTTACCGTATTTCAAAATCTCCAAAGTCATTTGAACATCAAGATTTTCCACTTGGGAATCCAAGGAAATCAAAGCTGATTCCATAGAGATCCAGAAATTCACTTCATCCAATGCGGTTGTAGTAGACACGGCTCTATCCTGTAACTTGGTTATTGCCTGTATGGATTGGAACCATTCATTGACGATCTTTTGTAACCCGTTTAGGAAAGATGAATCCATAAGCGTAGATTCAGGGATCTTCTGAGCGAAGTTGGATAAATCGGCGCCTTGTGCGATGGCTTGTTTCACAGTAGGATGAACCGTTGCTGCTAGATCTGGCACTTGTATGGTTTGTTGAAGATGGTCTAATGATAAGGCAAGGTCTGAAATCTTCTTTTTGGTACTGTTGACAAAATCTGTGTTGTTGTCCAAGGTGATGGAATCGAAATAGGCACCAACACCTAACGACACTAAGGCCTTCAAGGTTTCGAAAGAGGAGCCAATTGTTGGAAGATTGATGACTTGCAGCTGCTTCTCGAGGGGCAAATGGTTAGATAGCAGCCCCTTATCCTTAATGATGACAATGGTAGCTTGTGGGGAGGTGTTCCTCGTCGATTGGCTGTCTGTGATTGACAGAGTAATTTTCCAAGGTTGAAAGACATTTTCTCGCTGTTCATCTTCACTAAGAGATTGGTCATTATCGTCAGTTGATTCCGGATATCTCAGTATAAACAACGACGAAGCAAGTGGAGAACTGCAGAATTCGCTGAGAGATTCTTTGGCTTGATCAGTGTTGAAATAGATAACATCATCTGTAACAGCACCTAGAAGAAGTTTTGAAACATCAAATAAATGTGTGGTCAGATTCGTCAATGTCGTGGTGGACTGTGAACGATCCTGAGGTGAAATAGAGTTCGACATCTTGAGCTTGTTCTTTGATCTTGAACGTCGACGTTTTGAAAAAAGAATTAAAGCTACAGAAATTTAGTGATATCAAAAAAAAAAGAAGGGTTAGTAAATGATCTCGTATAATTTGTATTCAAGGTAATTGAATATAAAGAATACTTACAGTTTATGAAAGTTGTGGACTTGATATGACCAGCTGATTAGCTATAATTGCAGTGTTGAATATGATGATAATGTATATTGATTTGAGTCACAATTCACCGGATCGTTGCTAAACGTACCAACGTTTGAATCTTTAAACCTTTCCTTTGTTTACTTTTCATTAACTATTGCAAATT
>JAKUBK010000073.1:0-28553 GCA_030566875.1 Waltiozyma chaumierensis | reverse complement strand
AATTTTTAATAGCTTATATATATTTATATAATTAATTAATTTATATATAGCTGATCATATATTATTTTTTATAGCACTAGTACATATAATCTATAATTATTATTTAAAGAATTTATAATTAACTAAGCTAATTAATAAAATTTGAAGTGTCTATAAAAACATTAAACGGCCTAGAATAAATAAATTTATATATACAAAAGTCATGAAACTACATATATATATATTAATATTAATTATATATTAGATAAGTGCTCATCTCATAGCTGCCAAACCTCCACGGGCATTAAAATATAAATTTATATAACCCATGCCCATGGTAAACATATGGATAATGGAGTATATTTATATATACTTTACACAGAGTTTCGACCAATCAGCGTCATATTAAGATTCCAACCAACAATTGATGATTAAATACTACCTTGGTCCCTTATAGTTTATTCTCCCGAGTCCGTCGAAAAAATAAACCATGTCGAACAAATATGAACAGAATTCTAGCCAAACATTCCAATTCCTAGACCTCCCAACTGACCTTATCCCATTAATAATCAGAAACCTTGGTCCAGAAGACATCCGCCAATTATTCCAAATATCCCAGATCCATCACTTAATTCATGATCTTTTCCTTATCATAACAGATAAACAAGGCGTGGAGCTACGATACTTTAAAGACTTTGCTAACAAGTACAATGTTCCAATCCATGATATCCATCAAGTCAATGATTCCCTAAATATGATCAATAAGAATAGGATATATTTAATAGAATGTCAAGATCAAACAACGTATCAGCACGCGGAGGATATTTTTGAGATTTTGACTAGTCAAGCCATGGCCTGCTTTTTATACATGCCAGGCATCAAATTCCCAGATTCGTTATCATCACAAGTTTATGAAGAATTGAAAGAAGCTGAAAGTGAGACATTAATGGAATTTCTTTCGAATTTTGAAAACATGACGATTATTATTGGGTCGTATGATAAATGGCTGGCCTTGGAGGATATTGTTGAAGTTGATACTAATAAAATAGTTTTGCCTTTTGGGATCGAGAAAATGTCATTGTTAGGCGATCATTTTTACAAGAATGGCCAACGGATTGTAGTTGGTGATGGAGAAAAGATTGGCCAGTTGGAACTTGATCGGTTTAGACAGGATTGTTTGAACAGTGTTGTTGATTTGGAGAGAGTAGAAAGGTTGGAAATCAGCGCTCCTTTGGAATCGAGATATTTGAAGAAGTTATTGAAGTTTCAACAGAAGGTAGCGGCTAGACAAGAGAAGAAAATTGACAGAGACGATTCAGATTCTGAAGAGTCCGATGCTGAAGAGCAGTGGAAAGACGACCCTGATTACTTTAATATCACTGAACTGGATTGGTTTGATTCACGAGACCCATTGAATTTCCGAACACACTCTTCAGATATGACTGCTGAGATCCATCTAGAAGGTTTCCAAACAATTGAAGATGTGAATTTGCCAAACTGTCTAAGTATTGACGTTTCTTTGCTTGATAAAAGGGCCACACAGAATTACAAGATTGACATCTCGGCACAAGTTAAGTTGAGTTCTATCGCTATAAGTCTGAACTCTAAACACCGTGAGGCAGAAATCAATATCAAAACAAGGTCAAAGGACATAGCATTCATAGATATCAGATCACCTGACCCGAAAAACATCTCCTCAGTTAAAATTTCCCAGAAGGGTTTCAAATTAAAGGATGTCGAACAGTTGCAAATATTAAGATCCGAAGGAAACGATAGTGCATTCCAGTTATTACCATTTCCAAGTGCTTTTACAAGCTTGTTATTCCTTTCAATTTCAGTGAACAACGCCACACAGGAGGATATGCTATTACGCTCGAAGTTTCCACAGTTAAGAAGTGTTATCATAGATATCGGATACGACTCTCTTTCAGAATCAGCATATCCACAAATCGATGCACCACTGTTAGAAGAGCTTAATCTCATGAATGTCCATTCAAATAGGTGCTCCATGAAAGGACTGAACGACCGTTACAAGTTTCTGAAGGCCTTAACAGTGGTTTCGACGAAAGTTTCCAACCATTGGATTCAATCATGGGACGAGGAATTGGAAACACTGAAGGTATTAACGTTGATTGCCAACACTACTTGTGTTCAGAACTTGCTTGATGGTTTGGTGGAGATAAAACTTCCACAACTTGAGACTCTCAACTTGACTTTAGCAACAGAACAGCCAGAGACACAGAGACCGTACCATCTCCAGATGAATACTGCCGTCCTAAGATCACTCAATCTTGAAATTATACATATGAATTCTCCTAATAGGGAATACGACAGCAGTGTCATAATTAACGACTTTCCAACCTTATCAAAACTCAAGGTCTTATCAAAGTTTACCAATTTATTACTTAACAACTGTCCCTTACTAGAGCTGATTAACACCCCTTTCCCAATCCCTAAAATCAGTACAATAACTTCAAATGTCTCCTTACCCTACTTAAGACTCCTATACCTTGGACCAACCACCATCGGAACCGAATACAGTCGAATTACAGACGGGATTCCTAATTTCAATGAAAATAATGAAAGAGAAGCAAGACGACTCAACATTGAACAAGGTATAACCGATGATGACTTTGAGTTAATACGCCAATTGTTTTCAATCGATGTTGAGAGATCAAGAATGAAACATGGATGGAAAGAGAATATTGGAGATGATTATTTTGATTATATGAATTACATCATGGTTTGTCAATGGGATGAGATCGTTAGGATGTTTAGGACATTGATTTTAAATCATTGGATGGGATTCCCAAATACTGAGAGAACTGGAGCCCTCAATAGTTTGATGGCATTCAATGTGACGAATCCGGACACGACGTTCCTTCTCCATGATGATTAGGTGATAGATTTTTCGATTCTCCACCATTGCACTCGAGTTATAAAAAGAATTATATATATTATACTAGTACCTTCATAAATGCCTTTTTTTTTAAATCAAAAACAGTTGAGTTATAGATGTATGATTTCAGATTAATCTAGTAACACCCATACGTTTAATCAGCGTTTTATTATTAAGACAATTTACAAGAACTTGTAAAGGAGTAACTTGTCAGTTAATCGTTGCCCATGGTATATCCAATCCCATATGTGCAATTGACCCTTGAGCATGAATATGAACAAAGCTTTAGGGTTTATAACCTAGATATGAGCCTATATAGTCATAAGTTAGAAGTGTAAATTTTAATTCATTAACACATATCATCTAGCTACATATATTTTACATTCATCAGACACCTCAGTATAATTTAGGGCATCTATATTTTTTACCAAATACCTCAAAGAACCAGATCTTCGAGATCCCAATAAAGCTTTCTACTGAATACTTAGTACTAATTACTTAAAAAAATAATTGACAATCGTACTAGGGACTCAATCGGTATTTGAAATTCTAGAATCCAACATATTCTCATATAATCTTTTTATATTATCCGCTAGCTTTTCTAAATTTCAAAAATGACTCAAAGACCTCTCTGCTATTCCCACCATCTTCCTCCAAACAATCAGGATGAGTTTCTCTCTTCGTCTTATTCAATAAATACTCATGATCATTACTAATAATAAACTTCTTATAATCATTGACAAAATCTTGCCAGATTTCAATAGGGGTATAATTCCTGTATCCGAATCTATCCTCATCTAGAATAGTCTCCAGCCATTTCCCATTATGAATATGCTCAGGATGGACGGTGCTTCTATTGACACAACAATAGTTAATGATTCTATTGATTTCTTCATTGCCTAAGTTACCTGAATAGGTTGGTATTAATTGATCTATAGGCACTTGGTAATTGTCTTTAAGTATTTCGAAATACTTGGTTTTCGAAATAGGCCCGAGATTGATTAGACGTAATTTTGAAAAAGAACCAAGTAGTTTGAATTTGATATTGGTAGACGTTGATGATTTGTTTGGTCTTGGTGTATCGATGATTTTTAAAGAGGGACAATTGGAGACAGTCAAGTTAGTGAATGGAGTTATAAGTTTGAACACTTGAAGGTTTGGAAAATCGGCAATATGGAAACTGTTTTGTTGTAATATGTTTGGTTCGGAATCATTGATAACTTTTGGTTGGTTTGGGGTTTGCAAGGGGTATGCTATTTCCATAAATGTTAACAATGGAGCAAAGAAACTGAGTTTCGTATTTATAGGAGCTGGATGTGGATAGGTTGAGGTCAATCTAAAGGTTTCTAGCCTGGGGACACGGGTATTCTCAAAGTTCTTGAGGTAAGTATTCAGTTCCCCTGTAGTCTGGCAAGCAAAGACCTTCAAAGCATTGTTAACCGAGTTCTGTTCAATAAAATCATATGGAGTCTCTTCAGAATTATTGATAAAAAGAGCTCTTAAAGAAGGAAACTGGTTAACAAAGTCTTTAACACTGGTTGTGCAGTTGAGCCTCATAAGATTCAACTCATGTAGTCGTGGAGCCGTAATGAGAGGATATGAATACTTGGCTGTGGGATCATTATTGTAAAATACCATACTCAGCAAATTAGGCATATAACATTGGCTGAGAAGTTCAGTATCTGTCGCATTGTTCGAATGGATAGATAGATGAGTCAAGTCAGTGAATGGTTGTGTGATGTCCATCATACGAGAAAGGTTTCTGACTGAGTAGAGCTTTAAAATTGTGAATGATTTGGGACACATGATTGAACTGGTGTCTGAGTCCAGTTTGATAGTGTCTAAAATTGGTCGACAGCAGGAATGAAGATCAAACGCCTTCATTGTTGAACTGGGTATACCAAGAGATATTGTTGGGGATCTTGTAGTTGAACCATGGTTGAGCGATAGTGACTTCAACCCTGATGTGTTTGTGATGCCGAGTTCATAAGGTTCATGCGAATGTTTGTCCAGTAAAGTGATGGAAGCCTGGTGTAATTTGGGAAGATCATGTAGTTGACAATGCTGAACACCTATAAGCTCCAACGATTCCAATGTAACTGATCCTAATATTTCGATACAAATCGGATCACTGGTATGTAACATACCTGGGATGGGGTCGACTAGCCCGTAATTGGAAGATCCAAAACTGGAGCAGAAACTTTGAGAATCCGATTCACTGAATGATCCACTCATGGATTCAAAACTCATATCCTCCTCTCCCTGTCCCTCATCCTCTCCTTCTTCCTCATCCTCTTCTTCTTCCTCATCCTCTTCTTCGTCTCCTTCATGTTCTTGGCCCAACACACTGTCAATCAAGTTTATGGTGGCTCTGGGTGGAGAGTCTCGACGTACCAAATCTTCGATTTCCATCAGCAGAGGAGCTGTAATAGATAGCCTCTTACACTGCTCCAAAGGCAGAGAATCAATGACCTGCTGTCTGACCCTATCCAAGACAACCTCATCAATGATTTGACCCGAAGGAATAACAAACTTGAAGCAATCATGACTGAGAGTGGTCAAAGTCAATTGCAATCTCTCGAGACCGAACGGTATCTCCACTCTATTTAAATCCAACAAACTTATCGAATCATCAAAGATCAGATACTTCTCCCTTGAGTTTAGAACCAAATTCAAATTCGGAAACTCCATCAGATAAGCGATGAATGCTCTGGCTTCTTGATTCTTCAACGAATCGCTAATGACAATCGGTGGTAATCTGGGAATCACCAAGAATTGTTTGAACGACCTACTTAGCAATTCCATAAGAGCATTTTTGTTCGTTTCATACTTCTGCTGATGATCACATTCAATCAGATATATCTTGTCCATATCTATTTCATGGATCCGGGATGCCAATTCAAAGATATCAATTACTGGGATTCCATGATTCAAATGGAACCTCCTAAACCGTTGAAGACCTGCTCCTTGTTTATCGGTAACTATGATCAATGAGTCTCTGATCAGATTGAATAAGCAGGGGATTTCTGCGATTTGGCTCAGATCCTCCGAGCTTAAGTGTTGAAGGATGGTGGTGATCAGTTCACTGGGTAGTGAAAACAGTGGGAAGAACATCCTTGTTGGATTTATATGATAATTGCTGGATAAATGTAATACTTGTTGGATAGAAGCTTCGTCACGTCGTTGTAGTTGAGAATTCAAACATCAATATGTCCATGCTAGGAGAGTATAGGCTGAGAATACAGGCTGTAGCCTTTCTTATATAAATATGATCAATAGAAGATCCAAATAGCCTTAGCTAGATCCAGTTGTGACCTAGGATATGAATAGAATTCCACACAAAAAACCAAAGAAAAAAAAAACCCACTCAAAAAACAGATATCAAATTCAGGAGCAATTTTTCATGATAAATATGTAGTTTGATGTTCATTCCAGATTTTTAGATTCATTTACATGTACATGGATGATGGGTCATTGACTCGAGCTGGGACTTGGACATTTGAATTTCTTCCAAGTTCCAAGACATTCGTATAGGTAAAGTGCTTTTGTAACTAGTAACTTGTAACTGGTTGTACTTCTTGAGGTTCAACTGATCAGTTTAAGGGCCTTTTTTATGTGATACTCAAACCAACTGTAGGAGAACAAAGATATCCTTAGCTGGTTCTAGACAGTGGCCAGATAGAATTATTGCTTAGAGTTCCAACTTCCCACCGAAATACTGGCCAATGGCCAGAGACTCTCAGGCGGATCCCTGCAGGTCTTCTATATATGTATCTTCATGCGGAATCGGAATTGAGAGCCAGGTTCCAAAGTTTGGTACAGGCAAACCTAGCAGTAAATTGTAATCCGTATTATGTAGTTGGAAGTTGGAACATGGGTGAGTGAATGTATCTTGGCTCAATGCCCACTTAAAAAGGGTAATTATCGCACCAAAAATTCAAGCTTATATAGAGATAAGTCAAATATCCTTAAATACCATATATCCCGGGCTCACCAACGTACAACTTCGTCTAAAGACTCAGTTTTAACATAGCTTCGTCCCTACAGTTCTTTCTTACTCGTCAGTCCGGCCTGCTAAGCCGCAGCGGCCCTACCTTCCTCGAAATCAAGGAAAAGGTGTGAAATTAGGGCTATTTTGGGCCTCCAGAAGGCCACAAATAATTGTGCAATTTCCAAACACTGAACTTGGGTATGATAATATTTGGTTAGAATCCAGATTTCAGATGTTTTACGGAATTTTTACAAGATTGAGAACACGCGAAATAATTTCAAGAGCCCCATACAATTTTGTTTGATAAAGGGCTTAGAATTTAGAACATACTCACCAGGCGCCAACAGTACTGGAAAGGCCACTTGTGGATAAGGCTTTAAGTTTCTGCTTATTCACTTTAGGAACGTCTAGTTGATTTGCTGCGAGCTTTTAAGTATATACAGTTTACAGTCTTTGTTATTCGGCCGGGTTAATCAAGGACAAAACCCACATATGCAGCCAACTGCACAGATCTTGGTAGGACGTATTATGTTAGGAATGGGTTACTTTACAGAGTGATTATATAATCCTTGTTACATCACATCAGGACAGTGGACACCAAGGTCGTCGAGTCGGAAGTACGTCGATAAAGGTAAAGAAAAACAACGAAGACTCATTTATAACTTATAATAAACAACCCCCGAGAACCGATGGTTTAAGCGGCATCGGTCAGTTTATAAAGAAATTAGAGTCGTACCTTCTAGAACCCATTTCATATTGTGTAATATTTATCTAGTGTTGTTAACATATTAAAGGTGTAATACGACAGTATTACACCCTTGCGAACCCTCTGGGTTCGCCTTATGCACAGACATGCATCCTATACGAAAACTTTATTTTTGTAATATGTTTAAGTAAGTTTGATCGGCTGTCGATGTCCTGAAATATTTTGTGACTTCTGAGAAACTAGTAGACAACCACCAATAATCAAGTATTTTAACAAGAGGATATACGAAATACAGGATATACAATTTAGTTGTAAACTTTCAGCATACCATCGTAGCCAATCATAGGAAAACTATCCAAACTTCCAGACAGACACAAAGACAATTTTCAATTTTAGTATCGAATACAACACAAAACTTTTATTAAATCAGGATATATATATATATAATATTATAATATTAAATTCATATGAATCCCCAAATCTCCATAGATCCTGATTTGTGGTCATTCTAGTGATCCCTATAAATAGAAGTTTCAATCCAGAACAAACCTAACCTTTTACCAACAACTAAGATCAAGTGATGGGGCTGACGTAATCACAGTTGTTTATTTGTGTTTTGATAGAGGTGACTTATCAGTACCTTTGATCAGAATTGATTGACTGAGTTTGATATTTAATAATGTATCTCTTATAACACCACGAGTTTTTGTTTGATCTTATGTAGTTCACTCGTGATTGATTGAACTGTTGAGATTGACTTGGGGTCAGTGTCTAATGGGAGTAAGATTTTAATATCTGGTTTTCAGCGTAAAGATCCTGTAAATAGACCGCCTATTTTCCTGGTTAGTTCATTGTTATGTTCTATACATCTATGTAAATATTTTCCTCCTCTGGGAAGTTTTACCCCACGTTCAAGCTCTCAGCCAATCATATGAAAGATATTGCTTGTGTTGAATTTGGCCAGTATAAAATATTATCAGGACGCATGGCCCAAAAATAATTGGAAATAGATCCACTCATCTATAAATAGATTACCAACATTCAGTCTAGTATTTTAGCAAACACAACCATGATATATTGATTAGTATAAAAGTTTAGAAAATTAAGAGTATTCGAGCATAAATTTTGGTTTATATAATTCAAATAGTCTTTTAGCGATACGTGATTGATCTAGGACCAATCAATAATTTATCTTGTTACACCGACGTATAAGAACAAGACCAAGAACAAGAAGAAAAACTAAAAACACGTACAACGTTAAATCGATTCTAGAGCCCCGATCATTTAGAAACTCTATGAAGATGCATCTTATTCTTCTCACGCTTCAGTTTGATATCCTTAGTAAACGACCTCAGTCTCTTCCTCTCTATTTTCTCTTAACAGTTGTTGTTGGTCCCAGTAACCGTGAATCTAATCTCAGAAATTTCACTATGATGTGATTGAGCGAGAGAAACCTTCATAAATTTGGATAGTTCAGTTAGGATATTTTGTCAAACCAATATTCAGCCAGAGCCGTTCATTTCTGTTGAAAATTCAAACTTCGTATCCCCTAAACGCTCAGAAATAAACTCCTTTGCTAAATTCTTGTTCCTTACCAATATCTCTGCGATGTGGTTATCTGTCCAATCATCTCAGAAGGGATATTGTTTATGTTCTCATGCATCTATCTTCGCGATGAGCATGTCTTTGTAGGCTTGGCCAAGTGATATCGTGAAGGAAGTAAGATTCTCTGGGGGGCTGGAGCAGGCATGAAGAGAGGTTTTAAACTTTGGTTAATGTTTTCGTCACTAACGTCACTATCGATCTTGCAGCTGGCGATCTACCTAAGATCAATGATCTATAGTGGCAGAAAAGGAAAGTTTTACCAGAATGACTTTGCTAATTTCATACTGTCCTCACAAATACTATCAACCCGTACGCTCTTCAACACCTTATCACAAAGGTCCAAGAATCATAAATTTGTAATTAATGGAAGGGTAAGAATCATCAAACAGGTCTGAAGCCCTCTGAGTGCTCACCATTGTGTTCATTCATGATAAATTTGGTCATAACGCTGCCAATATTCCCGAATTCATCCCAAAATTCTCCCTTCTAACCTTGTTTGTCCTTAGTTATGTTTCTCAATGCATACATACAATCCAATTCGTTCTGGTTTGTGATTTTCGCTTAATGGGATCTCGATGACCAGGTATGCTTAAAAAATGTGTCTGCCCATTAATGTTTATCCTTAATGGATCTTTTTCTGTCCACCTTTGATCTGGGAGTCTTACTAATTGGACACTTTGACTGAGTCTACGAGGGATTTTATAGATTGTCTTGCCATGTCATCGGTGATATCGGAAACGGTTGCGGCTTGTTGTTCTCACCGTGGATCATTAGAATACCAATAT
The DNA here is from genome assembly GCA_030566875.1 of Waltiozyma chaumierensis. Taxonomy (NCBI): domain Eukaryota; kingdom Fungi; phylum Ascomycota; class Saccharomycetes; order Phaffomycetales; family Wickerhamomycetaceae; genus Waltiozyma; species Waltiozyma chaumierensis. The sequence goes on along the minus strand of JAKUBK010000073.1, from coordinate 18,588 downwards.
TGAATATTGGCCCTAACTTCTAAGGAGCGGTTTGAAGTAGGTGGTTTGACTTAGCTTGTTTCATAGTGAGTTACTTGAAGGATTATGTTGGTCCAGTTCTCCCTGTTGGTTGGCTACAGATAATAGAAGGATCGCTGAGAGTCCTTGTCTTGTAATCGTCATCCTTGAATCGATTCAGTGTTGTGTGTAAAAAAAGAAAATTACGCGTCAGTTTATTGTTACCACTTTTTTAGATTTATTTCAAACCTTTGGACACTTCCGCATACTGCATGAGCATGCATATGTCCGAACTTTAATTCAGTTTGTCCAAATTTGTCCCAAACTCGCGAATTATATTGGGAAATATTGGAAAAAGCCAACTATATCAACTATATCAAAGTGTTTATAAAATAAATATATAGTTCAATCTGTAAGATCCTTTTGACCACCACCACACACCCATCCACAATGGATCCAAACGCCAAGATTCAAGTCCAAGTTGACGAGTCCGAAGACACAGAATGGAACGATATCCTTCGAGCCAAGGGTATTATCCCAGAACGTCCACCATCACCAACTGCCCAGATCGAAGAAGCTTTGGAACAAGCCATCGTGAAACAATACGAAGGAAGACTGGACAATAAGAATCTTGAAGAGTTAGAAGAGTTAGAGGGGTTAGGTGAAGAAGACGAGGAGTTCTTGGAGTCCTACATGATGAAAAGAATGGCCGAGATGAAGATGTCTCAGAAGAAAGCTACAGAAAGGGCCAAGTATGGGATTGTTTATCCTGTCACCAAACCTGAGTATGGCAGAGAGATCACCGATGCTTCCAAGTCGCCAGAAGACGAAGGGACGTTTGTGTTTGTGCATATGTCGTCTCAATCGGCTTTACAATCCCGTTTGTTAGCCTCTTTGTTCACCACTTTGGCTTCGAAATACCCAGAATTGAAATTCGTTGATATTCCTGCCTCTCGTGCTGTTGAGAACTATCCTGATTCCAATTGTCCCACGCTGTTGATATATCACAATGGAGATGTTGTGAGACAGTTTGTGACGCTGTTACAGCTCGGCGGGAATGCCACGAGTGTGAAGGATCTGGAAGGTGTGTTTGTCAAAGTCGGGGCTGTTTTGGAGAAGGATCACAGATTGATTATTAACTCAGATGAAGACGAGCTGGAGAACGAGAGAAACAACGGGAGTCTCAAGTTTATGAAGAAGAGCATCAGAGGCAGAGCTGGCGATTTGGATAGCGACGACGATGATTTCTTTGATTGAGAAGGTTTTTTTTTTTTTTTAATTTATAGTTTTACATGTATGTATTTTTTAAAACTGGAAAATATTCAATCAAAGTATGCTGCTTATGTACACTGCACGATGCCCTATTTATTGAGCAGTTCCTTGACCTTTCTCTCAACAATTCCCTCCACAATGTTGACAAAGGCTTTATTCTCTTGTAGACCACCGTTGCCAGAACCTTCCAAGTACAACTCGACTTGTTTCTCGATCAGTTTCCCTGTCAGATCGACCTCGATGTTGACCTTGGCACCAACATCCTTGAGAGGCAAGACAACAGCCTCCTGTGTGTGCTTGATCATGCTGATCCCAAACGTGCCCTTGTGGTAATCGACAAACGTCACTGTCAAACTAACACCATCAATGGCAACAAACCCCTTCTCAACCACGTACTTTAAGTACTCTGGGCCCATTTTGAACGTGAAATCAATAGCATCACCATCACGGTCCATTCCAGCAATAGTGGCAACGGTGTCAACATGTCCCTGGACATAATGGCCCCCAAATCTCACATCGCCTCCAATGGCCCTTTCCAAATTGACACGATCACCTTCTTTCAACTCACCGAGATTTGTACGGTCCAAAGTCTCAGGGATCAAACCGACTGTGAAAGTATCCTCCGTGAATTCAGTGACCGTAAGACAAGTACCGTTGACAGAGATCGAATCGCCGATATGACAGTCGGAAAGGATTGGAGAAGCTGAAGAGATCAAAATCGTGGCACCTTGACTTGGATCAGAGTTGGTGAATTGGATAGAGGAGATTAGCCCCATGTGCTCGACTATGCCCGTGAACATCTTGAACTTTAATTCTATATTTAATCCGTATGTATGGTGCTTCTGAATGAGCTGAATTTAAGTGATTGAATAATCTCAGAGAAACAAATAGAGGTGATTCTTGTTGAAAATATATGATAATTTATGATAATAATGTTTTGGTTCTAGTTTTCAGAAATACTCCCTGGGGCCCGCGCACCCATGAAATTCTGACAAATACAGACATCACGTGACTGTTGACACTTGAAACCTCTTTCACTCACATGGTACTATAGTTTAAACATATATTCACCCAACCGTAAAAGACAACGAAAGACATTCAAAGATTTGTATATAAATATGTATCATGATCACACATAGCTTGATATAATGTTGAAAGGATTAGCTAGGTTTAAAAAAAAAAAATAATTGGAATACGAATGCTTCCAGGAGCACATAGATCTATTAATGTATTGATATATCATATCTAAGTTCTAACGCAATCTATAATCAGCAACCTTAAACTCACCTTCACCAAGGTGTCTTGTGTCGCCCACTTTCAACACTTCCCACTTCTCTTTCTCATAATCAAAATCAACAGTAGTCACAGAAGTATTATACACAATAAAATCATCTTGTTGATACCCCAAGTTCTTCAAGAAGGCACGGATAAACCCACCATGTGTGACAATAATGACATTTTTAAACCCCCTTTCTTTGTTATCTTCCTGTAAAGAAGCAATCAATTTCTGAACACGATTGTTGAAAACATGTGGTAATTCACCAAACTGTTTGTAATGTTCCTTACCTTGTGATGAAGCATACGCAACAGCCTGATCGATAGACATCCCTTGAATTTCACCCATGAAACGTTCTCTGAATTGAGAATCATATTGAATTTTGGAAGCAATACTACTACTACTACTATTATTATTATTACTATTATTATTGTCGCTTGGTTCAACAATGCTGGAAATGATAGCACTCGTGGTTTCCTGACAACGTATCAAGTCAGAGGAGTAGATAAGATCAATGGAAGGCAGGAGGGATTTGATGGACTCTCCCAATGTTGAGGCTTGTGTATGTCCTAGTTCGTTTAATGGGATATCCAGATGGCCTTGAAGAATCTTGGATCTATTGTAATCGGTTTGACCATGACGAATTAAAAAGTAACGGGTTTTATCAGTTGACCCGGTGTTGAGATTCATTTTTCCTCTTTTGTTTTGGTAATACGTTGGACTCTGTGTTAGAATTCTTATATATATTGGTTCAATTGCTTTTGATAGTGGGTTGTTTTTAATTTATTTTTTTTGACCATAACAGCTGGCGTTATATTTGACATTGGCATCACATGTCTGTTTTGGTCACGTGGTCAAATCTCAATCCCTCCCCATCCTTAATTTGATCTGATCTCTTCTAACTACACACAACATATACATAACATATATATGTGATGTAAGACTTAACTAGCCACTAGAGAAGATTTAAAATACTATTGAGATATTCCCATTATGAGATATATAGAATATATTGTATCAATATGGTCCACAAGCTCAATTTTGTGAGTTCGACCTATAGTAAGACGTGCATCCAGTAAAAGCATTTAAATTTGTTCCATCAGATTACGTTTGTGGTAACTAATCAATTCCCCATGTATTATATAATATTATATATCATGCATAATATTTTTACAGATAACCTCACACGTGACTGCGCGAAATTGTATTTTAAAAAATGTGTAAATTTGGGATCTGATATCTATTGGAACGAATTATTTAAACAACAGATCCAAGAAGCCAATCAATAAAACTCCTTCAATTACACGTTAAAATTATAAATATTAAATGTATATTACAAAACCAATTAATTTTCGAGACAATGCATGAACAATTAATTCTTGATTTGTAAAGATTAAAATGTAAATGCGATAATACCGACCGAAGTCCGAATTAGACTCGATTTTTAACCTCGGTAAAATTAATATTACTAACCAGGCCAGGTGTATGTATCCCAAAACATGTAAGGTTTAAAATTTGTATAGGGGGGCAATGATTAGGAATCAACGGAACTCCATATTGTTCCACCCTATTTATAAACAATATAAAATAAATGAATAAATAGTCCAAACGATCCTCCGAATTCGAAAACATCAATGATTCAATTTCAATCAATTAAGTCTTTATAGATACAATTTAAAAACACACACACACACACACACATTCACACACAATAGAAAATGGTCAACACAATCACAGTCAAGAAATATTTATTAAACCAACATGCCACATTTGACAAGGAAGTCAATTTAAACTACGGTACAGATGAAGCCACTTTCAAGCTGGAAGAAACCACTTTGGATTTAGATGATGAGAGTCTCTTAAAGGAAGGTGAAGTGTTGTACGAAACCATCTACTTATCCAATGATCCAGCTCAAAAAGGTTGGTTCACAGCCGCCACGGATTCATACTTACCTCCTACTCCATTAGGTCAACCAGCTCCAGCTCATGGTATTGGTAAGATTGTCAAATCCAAGAATGACAAGTTCAAGGAAGGTTCATATTTCATGGGTAAGGTCTGTTGGACTACCCACTCCATTGCCAACCTTGAAAAGACCATGGCTTTCCCAATTGATGCTTCTAAGGCTATGAAATTATCCCATTTCTTATCTGTCTTTGGCTCTACTACAGTCACTGCTTACCTTGCTGCTTTCAAGTACTCCGAAGTTAAGCCAGATGAAGAAGGTAAGACTTGGTTAATCACTGGTGCTGCTGGGGCCGTTGGTGCTGCTTTGGTTCAAATTGTTGCTAAATTGTTCAAGCCAAAGTTAATCGTTGCTGTTGCTGGTGGTGCTGAGAAGGTTAAGCTTGTTGAATCTTTAGGTCCAAATGTTAAAGGTGTTGATTACAAGTCTGCTTCTTACGACGAAGACTTTTCTAAGGCCTTAGATGGTAATAAGATTGACGTCTTTGTTGACCAAGTCGGGGGCGAGATCTTAAACAAGGCTGTGTTACATATGGCCACTTTTGGTAAGATTGTCCAAGTGGGTGCTATTTCTGGTTACAACGGTGGTGAAAAGACATACTTCTCCAACTACGCTGTTTCTGTTATTACTAAGAGATTAAGAATCCAAGGGTTCGTGTTGGTTGATGACTTGAAGGATATGCAGAAGATCATTGGTGAATTGATCAAGTACTTCACTACGGGTCAATTGGATATCACCAAGTTCCCAGAAACCATTGTTGATGCCACTGGTGATAAGTTTGAAAAGATTCCTGAGTTATGGAGTGGTCTGTTCCATGGTGCTAACAAGGGTAAGTACATTACTCAAGTTGCTAAGCTTGATTAATTAGGCGCCAGAGTTCGATATTGTTGTCAGATTGTCAATGGTCTTTGTTAAATAATCTCTTCTGTTGATCGGTATATATACAATTTTAGGGAATGTATAGTTAATTAATTGGGGGGACCTTTTTTTTTTATCTCTGGTGTTATAGTTCTAGTTTCAATTAATCTGTCTAAGTTTAAAACTGATGTGTGTAGACTTTCCCCAGCTAATTGTTTAATTCGAGGATCATTTAATTCCATTAGTCTTCAACCAACTATCAATTTTCTCCAAACTTTCCAATTCTTTCAACTGATCATCACCGCCCCAAAGTTTCCCCTTGATGAAAATACTTGGGACATGTCTTCTTCCACTGATAGCAGTGAAAGCTTTCTGTAAATCATCTGCTTCTTTTTGGTCTTTCATCTTATCAAGATCCAATATATGGAATTTATCAAGAGCTCCATGCATTTGTAAGATCTTTTTGGTGTATTTACAACCAGGACACCATGATTTGGAAACGATAAGATATGGATTGCTTGAGAGGTACGCCTGAGCTTTCTTGGATTGTGAAACCATTTTAATTTTTACCTGGGTGATAGAGAGAGAGAGAGAGAGAGAGGAGAGAGAGGAGAGAGAGGAGAGAGAGAACAATATCATAAACCTTCTTTTTTCTTCTTCTAAACTCCGCGCGAATATTGTAGCAGTCCCAAGATCTTGCATGTCCTTGCAGAAGGACATGCATATCTCAGCATACTATTAAATTGTTTTCCATGTGTTTGTACAAACGCAGTCTGATAATCTTTTTTTTTTTTTTAAAAAAAAAACAGCACAAAAGCTTGATCAAAGATACCACACACCATATCTACAGACTTTTAACTTATATTAAATATTATAACTGATGAGTTGCTAGTTCCTTTTTCTTTTTGTTTGAATGATTCTATCACTGCCAGATCTCTACGGGCAGTATCTATTTAAGCCGTTGGTCACATGACGAACTGATGGCGCGGATGATGATTTGGGGATATGGAAGGCTTTCAGCTAATTAGCTGAAAGAATAGATTACACTAGATCAACACTGATTCACGTGCATCAACACCTGTCAGAATTAGACATAGAACAGAAGTAACTTGACCTGACTTATCTCACATATCACACTGCCATTCAATTTTTAAGGTAAAATGAGCAGAAACAACATCCATAGCAACAACAACAACAACAACAGCAACAAACTCCCCACTTCTCAATCACAAAGAGAATACTTTCTTCGACTGCAACAGACACGCCAGAACAACCCGTATCCCTCTTCGATCCCACAACAGGGAACGTCGATGAATGCCACCCTACCGAAGGCAAACCAACTATCAAACGACATGATGACAAACCGCAACTCCACAGGCCAACTTAACAACAACAACAATGGACAGATGCCATTGCAAGGCTACGGCGGCAAACCAGCACAGATGGCAGGCAGTGGTATTTTCACATTACACCCATACAAACAACGTAAGGACACCACACGAGTGGCGGTTCTTTCGAGGTATGAGATTCTGGGGTACATTGCCTCAGGGACTTATGGCCGAGTTTATAAGGCGAAGTCCAAAGACCCTTCAAACAGTATGTTGTTTGCAATCAAAAAGTTCAAAGCGGATAAGGAAGGCGAGATTGTCCATTACACGGGGATCTCGCAATCGGCAGCCAGAGAAATGGGGTTATGCCGTGAGTTGAGACATGTCAATGTCACGAATTTGATTGAGATCAAGTTGGAGAACAAGGCGATCTATATGGTTTTTGAATACGCCGAGTTTGATTTGTTGCAGATCATCCATTACCATTCACACCCGGACTCCAAGCCGATTCCTGAATCAGAGGTCAAATCGATCATGTGGCAAGTCTTGAACGGAGTTAGCTATTTGCATCAGAACTGGGTGCTTCATAGAGACTTGAAACCCGCCAATATCATGGTCACCAGCAACGGCGTCATTAAAATCGGTGACTTGGGGTTAGCCAGAAAGTTCAACAACCCATTGCAGGCGCTTTATTCCGGAGATAAGGTGGTGGTGACGATCTGGTATCGTGCGCCAGAGTTGTTGCTAGGAGGTAGACATTACACTGCAGGCATCGATCTTTGGGCAGTGGGTTGTATCTTTGCCGAGTTGCTTGCCCTAAGACCGATCTTCAAGGGAGAGGAAGCCAAGATGGACAACAAGAAAAACGTTCCCTTCCAACGAAACCAAATGCAGAAAATCGTGGAGATTTTAGGAACTCCGACGACGAAGAGTTGGACTTCGTTATCGAAATACCCAGAGTTTCAGAACTTGGCCCAGTTGAAAACGTTCTCTTCGAACTTGAACGCCTGGTTCCAATCCATCGGCGGTACGAATAAACGCGGGTTAGCATTGTTGGCTGCTTTGTTAGAATATGACCCTGCCAAAAGAATATCTGCTTTCAATGCCCTGCTGCATGGCTACTTTCTCGAGGGCACACGTGTCAGCCAGGATATCTTTGAAGGAACAGGTCTGCGGTACCCTGTGAGACGAATCCAAAGCGACGACTCAGATATCACTGCTAACGGCAATGTCAGTAATAACAAGAGGGCCTTTGGAATCGTTGAAGAGACCGGCAGAAAGAAGCAGAAGTAGATGGTCTATTTATCTATAACATTAGCAGCTATATATATATATATATATATATATATATACAATCACAACAAGGAACCGTTCTTGCCAAACCACAGCATACTGACATCCAACTTCTCCAAGGCATTGGAATCCTCCTTTTTACCAAACAACCCATCGATACTTTTGAACCCCAAATCCTCCTTCAAATTATCCTCACTCCATTCAATCTTGAACCCGTCAGCCTTCTTGATAGCATCTCTCGAAGTCTGCCACGAATACCTGACAATCTCATTCCACCCAACTAGCTTGTCAACACCACCGTTCAACCATCTCTTGGTGTTTGGATCAGAAGGATACCCAGAGCCCCAATTGACCACATCTCCATCACTCAACAACAAATGCTTCTTGGACTGCTCCAAGGAAATGTCCCTTGTGACCTTAGCACAGACCGAGGCTGTGGAAACAATCGGATAAATAGCATCCGCCTTCTTAGCAACGGTTATCTTAATTCCTGGGAATCTCAAGGATAATTTGTTCTGGTATGATTGTGGCGGACCAACTGTATCAACATAGATCTCTTTGATATTGACACCTTGGGACAAAACATCCTTGATCAGTTGGATCGTGGCGTCATGTGCCTGTTCGTTCAAGTTGTAATTGCCCATGGTGGCACTGCTTCGTAACATCCCTGATGAAATGTCCAAGGCTGTCATAGTACGTGTTGCCCAACCAACGTTCATGTTCAATTCGGAATCGTCGGTGGTGATTTCCTCAAGAAGATTAGTTCTTCTGATGTCTGTCAGTGTTTTGGAGTCTGCGAATTTGTACTTGGTCTTCAAAGTCCTTTCAAAACTCTTGAGACAGTAGGAAACACCATATACCATTGGACCAAGGACCGGACCACGGCCTGCTTCATCAACACCCAACACCACTGGTTCTGTTGGATTCAAAGAGATCTCGGAGGGGATGGAGGTCAGATACGTCGTGGAGTGTGTTGGCGGTGGTAATTGCACAGATGGCGGGATGTATTCGGTGTTGCATGTCTCTTTCACCTTGACTTGTCTTTTCTTTGGTTGTTGTTCTTCCATTTCCTCTGAAGATTCACAGGATCTTTTGTTGTTTACAGTGGTTGATTTCTGCTCCTCTGTATCGGAAATGGAAATGATCTCTGTTTCTGGTAGAGCCATCATAGTTTGGAAGTTCTTTTCAATTAATAAATAAATAAATAAATAAATTTATTGCTTTGTTTGTAGTTCAAAATATTGTCGTAAATGAAATAGTTGATAAGCTGTTTGAACTTTGACGTGTAGGCCTTTTTTTTTAGGAGATTTGAAAATTACGCGTCCGTGTATACAGACACGTGAGTGTCAACTAGGGCCGAGGTGGTTGCGAGATATTTGGTCAAACTCGTTGTTAAATCAGCTGGTTTCAATATTAATTGATAAACAGAGTTAAGAAGAATCAGGCACAATTTCTAAATACTACAATCTCAAAGTCTTATATCATAGATTCCATGTTCTTCCCAAAGCTAACAAGACTAAGAATCAATCGTATCAGGTTTCTTGCCATAGTCGCATTAACCTTCTTTTCTTTATTCTGCATTTCCTTATGGTTCAATCCACCCTTAACTATCAATATCAAATCAGACAATGTTATTTCAGGAAATCTCCAGGCCATAGAAGATGTTGATATTCTGTATGGAGGATACTTGAGGAAAAAGGGGTTTGCTGCCAAAGCAACTAAGAAGTTGGTTATAGAGTTACAGAATGATGATGATGATGATGCTAATTCTGGAAGCAATGAAGATAAAGATAAGAACCTCGTTGATGAACAAGGGTCTTTTAAGGTTTATTTACCTCCTACTGCAAAAACTACCCCAAACAAGAATATTCCAATAATCACCACAAATATTAGAGAATTCTATTCCACTCTACTCAAAAATATAACTGAATGTCGCCCTCTACTCCCTAAAGAAGGAATCAACAATGAAGCCCATTACCCGGTCAACAAACTCGCTGAAAACTCATCACCAATAAGGCAAGACCCACAGAATGATCCAATACGGACAAAGGAATATCTTTCTTCATTCTTGCAACTTACCGACCATGAAAAAACCCAACTTACAAACTCACATCGATGTATTACACAGAGATTGCCTTCATCTTATCCTTCAGAGATACGTTCCAATTGGTCCGACTCAGGCTATGTTTACATCGGTGGTGGCAAGTATGATTGGCTAGTGTTGGTTTCCATCATCCAACTACGCTCTCTTGGATCAGTGTTACCCATAGAAGTCATCATACCCACCAAAGAAGAGTACAATTCTGAATATTGTGACGTTGTATTCCCGCAATACAACACTAGGTGTTTGAACCTTACTGATTTCATAGACACTTCTGTATTATCAAAGACCAATGGGTTTCAATATAAAGCCCTGGGTCTATTAATATCTTCGTTTGAAAACGTGTTGATGTTGGATTCTGATAACTTACCAATGAAGAACCCAGATTATTTATTCTTCAATGTCCCCTTCACAAACCATGGGATGGTAATTTGGCCTGATTTCTGGAGACGGTCAATCAGTCCTGATTATTATGATATATCCTCGATATTTGTCAATGAAGATGAACACTCTAGGGAATCATATGGTGATTATAGAGATCTTGATGAAGATAATGTCTCATATCATGATTTGAACGGTGCTATACCTGAAGCTAGTTCTGAATCTGGGCAATTGTTAATCAATAAAAGTTCGCATGCCACTGCCATTTTCTTATCGTTGTATTATAACTTCTTTGGCACAGATTATTACTATGCACTATTCTCCCAAGGCCAGGCTGGTGAAGGCGATAAAGATACATTTATAGCTGCTGCACATCAACAGAAGTTGTCGTATTTCCAAGTGCAGGAATACGTTAGGGAGTATGGGTGTCTACAGACTGATGAGGAGCAGAGGAAAGTATTCGATATGGATATTGCAGCAATGGGACAATATGATGCTATTATTGATTATTTCCAGACTCAAAACTACAAGACCTATCAAACTGGCAATGATGAAGACCACAGTACAGTTTCCAAGTGGGACAAGCATAGATTTCAAAATTCAGAACTCATGTTCCTACACACGAATCAACCGAAATTATACCCTTGGAACTTACATCAAAGGGGGGATAAAACAGTATATGACCATGAAGGGTTAAGACGAAGACTATTTTCCAAACGAGTCATCAAGGAAGCAGGCTTTGATTTCGAGAGAAGAATATGGGAGATTTTTCAGGAATTGATCTGTGAACAGAAACATGATATTCTTCCTGAATTGAAACAGGAATTATCAGGTGGTGGTGTGTCTTGTAAGGAGGTTTTGAAGCAGAAGGAGTTTTTGAAATGGGATGAAACCTTTGGTGATTTGCAGGACTCGAAAGTTTGGTTGGATGAGGAGGTTGTTAATACGAATCTTAAATCTATGTATCCTAACTACGAAATTTAGATAAGTTAAATTGTATATGAAACATGTACAGATTTTGAATTCAACTGTCAAGTTTATGTATCCTTAGAGGCAGCAACGCCTAATTCAAACCACTGTTGTCTAACATCAACATTCAACTTTCTAACCTTTCTGGACTTATCATTACTCAAACCTTGCAACAATCTCAAAACACGAGTTTTCAATTTAACAACTTCTGTAACATTCAACTTCAAAAACTCGGAAATGTTCTCCAAGACAGTCAATCTTAACCCGACAGAGACAGAACCATTATCGTTTAAAACGGTTTGGACCAAGTTCATCATAGTATTTAAATACTTTTCAAACCCGGTGATCTTCAACATAGAAATCTTCACAAATCTCAGGAAAGTTTCCAATTTAATGTATTCCTTGTTCTCCAAGAGTTGATCCTTAGAACTTAAAAAGATCTGGAACAATGGATCGATGTAGGACAACAGCAATTCCTTATTTTCGTCCTTCATTAAGATCAATAAAGCTTGGAGATACTTGAACTCGCCAGATTCAGATTGATACTTGGAGATCAACTGTGGAATGACAATACCGTAGAACTTCTGCTTGTATAACAATCTCATGTTGTTGATCTTGATCTTCGAAGGAGAGGAGGATGGTGTGAATAACGGTAAGTTGACACAAAGAATTTCAAACAATTGGGATAGGTCATTCGAGCTGGAGGCAAGTAAGCTGATCAATGTATCCAAGTATTTATCAGACATTGGTGACATCTTTAATAGCAATGCTTTGGTGATCCAAGTGTATGTTTCAATTTCAGCGGAGGATGATAGTGATAATTGTGGTAATTGGGAATCATTGAAGTTGCACTTATTGACCAGGAGACAGAGAAGTTGCAAATACCCTAATTTGATGAAATCTGAGGTGAAAGATGCGGAGAGAATGTACTGAACTAGAATGTTAATGTCCAAATCGTCAACATTCGAGAATAATTTGACTGATAAACCAGCAAAACATTTCAATAACAAGTAAACTCTAATATTGCCACTGTTTTCGAAGATATCCAGGCGTTGGAACATCTCAGCTGACAAATCGTTTTGATAAACCTTTAAGGCATCAGCATAGAGGAACTTTTGATCATCTTCAGAGAAATTCATCACGAACAATTTAACCAAATCAGTGAATCTTTCAAATAAATCAATGTTCAAAATAACATCACCGTCTTCAGCATTCATAACAAACGCAATAATGTTAGTGAAAAGAGTCAAATCCAATTGATAAGCCTTGAAAGAATCAGTGATAATCTGGATCAAAGTATCAACAAGGTCAAAGCAATGCTTAATATTCATCTTACCAGCATCTTCACTACCTGCAAGATGAATAACCTTACCCAATAAGACTTCAATGACAACACTCAAGACATCTTTATTCCTCAAGCCACACAAGATCTTAAAGACATAAGAATCATCATTCCCATCGCCAAACAACCCACCAATCAAAGCTTGCAATTCCGAAACCAACACTTCATTCTTACCCTGGATAACATTCAACCCAGAAAGACAACTTTTGAAAATATGTTCGTTCTTATCTGCCTTCAAAGTTTCGAAGTAATAAGTGATGATAAGCGAAGCTTCGTCTTGTGACAAGTATGGTGTCAAACCACGGAGAGCAATGAGGGATAAGTTACGGAGGGTCACTTCGATCAAAGAAGACGACATCAAGGTGTCTGAAAGGAAGATTAGTAACTTTTCCTTGTGTTGGGATAATTGATCATCTTGGTTTTGGTCCTTGGAATCTGGTAAGTTGGCATAAGAGTCCAGGAACAAGGTGATGATTTTGATCAGTTCACGTTTTGAAGAGGTGTTATGGTCCAAGTTTTGGAATAGTTCTGTGATTGTAAGAGAGAAGATATAGTTGAAGTTTTGGAGAGAAGTTGAGGCGATGGCTGTTAGGAACAGGAAGTTTTTGTTGAGGATTCTGTTGTTGAAGTTCAATTCCTTGAAGAACTGATCGTTGATTAATTCGTGTAATTTGATGGTTTGTTCTGGAGATAAAATTAAGGCAAGAGATTTTAATAACGAGGATAATTGGGTCAACATTTCTTGATCTTCTTCATCGTCCAAGTTGATATTGAGAACTTCGAATTTCAACACTTGGAACAACTTGAGAAAGTTTTCATCGCTGACATGACGATCTGAATGTGAGAAGAACTGGACTAATAATTGAACAGAGTCTGATTTATAGTTGAAGTTGGAATTACTGAAATTCTCCAAATTGTTTTCTAACAGATCATCTTGGAATAAACTATTAGCTGCCAAGGCAGTCTTCAATCCGGATTTCAATTGGTCTTCAGTGATCTTATACGGATCATTCTTCGGAGGCTTGAAATTGATAGGGAAGTAACAATATAACAAATCGAACAATTCTTGATGATACTTGGACGTATCCAAATTCATGGAGATCTTAGAATTCATTTCAAAGGATAACAACAAATTTCTAGGATCCTTCTCATTTGAGGCGATTCTAATGAACAATTCAATAAATTCTGAAGCATATTTCCCGTTATGAGTAATCACTGATTCGTATAACGCCTTAAGTAAAAGGAATGCTTGATATCTAACAGAAGCAGGATTACCAGTCTCTGGGTATCTTTCCTTGACATCGGTCAAGATTTCAGCTGATAACATCCCATCTTGAATAATATTCTTGCCAACTAAGGCAGTGATGCCAATCAAAGCCTCACCAATCGCTTTAGGTTCATCCATCTTAACAAGCATGAATTTCAACAAGACTTTGATATCATTAGGATTGAACGTGTATGAGTCATTGCCAGAGGCTAACTGTCTTAAAACTCTGGCCAATAACGCCACTGAATGCGCTCTTAACACTTCATCTTCAGCGGTAAGATAATCACCCAATAACTGAATCAGTTTCAACAATGTGAGGTCTTTGTTGATGATCAATTGGGAAAGAGATTGAATTGGTGGGAGGTTATCCAATTGAGATTGGGACAGGTATTGCGTGATGTAGTGGGATGGATCACGGAGTGTGGACATTTTGATGTGTGTGGGTGTTTCACGGCGATAATCAGTGAACAATTATAAGTTATAATTTGGGGATTATATATAATTATCATGGGATTTATAGGCCGATATTATGAATTGTCTAGCCGCCCACTTCGGCAGACTTTGATATTTCCCATGGGAATATACCGATTATAAGCCGGGTAATTGTTTTAGGTGAATCAATTCATTACTTGATTCTTGACTCTTTAAGTAGGATATCAATTGTGAATCTAATCACTTGAATGATCATTGTTTCTGGATTAATTAAAGCTACTTGATCTTGACCCTGAGTTGGCGTCTGTTCTAACTTCAAGGATCACTTGAAGACTTAGTCAAAACTTAGGGAACTTGAGCCTTGGATGGGCTGTCTCCTTAAACTGATAATCAAAAATTTAAAGACCAAGTTACCAGTGCCAGCAAAACAATATATAAAGAGCTTTATACCATATATATTAACCTAAGTGTCTTCTATATGCTTTTTTTTTCTACCTTCTTCTACTCAATAATATTGAGGAACGTAGACCACCGGCCTAGTAAATTGTATTACCCGCATCACCTACCACTCGGAACAAATAGACCGGTGACAGACAGACGTTTGATCCTCACCCATTAACCATCATCCTGCGTTGTTCTCTTTTGTTCACTTACACAGCTTCCAATTCTCTTCACAGTTCCAATCATAAAGTGTTGGAATAAGATGACTCAAACATCCACTCTGTTAGACAATTCCATTCTCCAACCTCATCTCTATAAAGCCTACCTGGAACACTCCTTGACGCTTAACCTGATCCTTAGACAGCAATTACAATCGACATACTCTGATCTCCCCAAGACGCTAGATACTGTCAAACATGTTATCCAAGATCTTGAAAAGTCTAAACAGATATGGTTCAATCCATCACCGTACAACATCCAGCAGATCAACGTGTCTGAACTCATGCCGCTGGATATCTTGACGTTACTCCATCTACCACACGATGGAAAGCACAAGGCTTTATGTGAGAGATTGATTCATGATCTGGAGAAGTTCATCACAAATACTATCTTTATGATTTTCCGTATCTTTTCGTTTAGTGCGGTTTATTCCTTGGATACGGTGAATTTTATCGATTTGAAAGGTTTAGATGATGAAAAGGTTGGTGCGTTGATATATTTCACCATCTTGAATAATCCTAGATTGTTTGCTTTGTTACGAGATCCTCAGAATGACGATCAATTAGTTTTTCATCCTAATTCCGAGTTGATTGTGGGAAGGTTGTACCAAAAGATGTATTATAGAAGAATAGTGAGGATCATTTATGAAAAGATGCATCATGTTGAGAAGTTTATAGGATCAAGAAAATCGAGCTTACACTTTGACAAAGACAAGATGAGGAAATCAAAATATCAGGAAATCAAAGACATCTCAGAGTTGAGGTCATGGGATTCTGCTTTGTTCATGAAAATCTTTAGAAAAGACGAAGAGACCCTTCAAGCTATGCCTCTTGCAATCTCGATACGAAGATCTATTGTACGTCAAAATAGACAAATAAAATCCTTTGATGACCCTTCTTTACAAAGTCTGAAACTGTTAACCGAAGAAAGAGAGGATCTATTGGTCTGTTCTGAGGCTTTGAAAGTCGGGGGTTTCAATAACACCACCAAGGCAGAGAAAGAGGTCTCTATCCTTCAAAATTTTATGACTTATAGGGAACTTTTTATTTCTTTGAAAGATATTTTGAAGGATGTGGACTTGGATGACTCCATCTTGGTAGCTTTGGATAAAATCGATGATGATTATTGGAACTGTGCCATTGATGGACTGTCGAATCAAGGCCAAGACGAGAGTTTGTTCTTGAATCAATTGGGTAATGCAGCTGTGTTTGCTGATAGTGTCAAGAAATTCAGTAACCTAAATTGGGACAACATAAAGTGAGAAATCCTTGTGTTTTTGGATGTTTCAATATAAATAGCCAATATTCAGTCTTTAGCGTTTATAAATTATTCAATAAGGCTCTAGCCAATCTCTAGAACAACTGAACCCACTTTAAAATACACAGAGCTGCAAATCATATACTTTAAATATATATTATATACACGTATATAATTAAGTCATAAAGTCCCAGTTCTAACTTTTCCTGATTTATTTGAAAATACCCTTAGTAAGGACATCATTGATTTGATCAGTTTCGATAATCGACTCATTCATTTCATATTCCTTATTGTTGTGGGTTGTCCTTTTAGAACCCACAATACGAATACCGTTTTTGCCAAACACGAAAACTGGATGTACGATAACAAAAGTCAGATAAGCCAACCCCATCATCATGGCTTCTAAGAGCAAGAAGTATGGCTCGTGGATCATCAAATACCCACCCCACCCTTCTGCCAGTTCAACCACTCTGTAAATACATCTAATGTACACAAAAGTAACAGCAGTAACAATAACAATAGGAAAGATTCTGAACAAACGGCCCTCTCTAATGTACTTGAACTGTGACTCAAACAACCCTTGGGATTCCATGTAGGTGTATTGGGAACGAGAGAAATATCTGACCTTATGAAGGAAATGAAAGAACAAGAACAGGAAAATACTCATAGAAACCACTTGGAAAACTAATCCTGCAACCATAATATGAGTTCCCAGAATAGCTGTGTCATGGCTCATATTTGCTACACCACCACCACCAGCCTGGATGGCCAGGCTGACAACATCACAGGTGATAAAGATGTAGGAATAATACATAGGCTTCAAAAGAGCGTATTGAGGACCAAACACCGTGATCAATTGACACAAAAGAAAATAGATCCCCGCCATAGTGAAACAAGGAGCGAAGGTCAAAGTGGAACTTTGAACAATGAATAACGTTAAATCATCTACTTTCTTCGCAGATAAAGTTCTTGCAATATACCCAATCAATTCCAACACACAACCACACACATAAGAAATCCCGAACCACCAAGTACGATACCATAACCCAAGAACACTATGAACCACAAGGAAAATGCCCATAACTATAGCCATAGTTAAATTCCCACCGAAAGAAGGATGCATACCGTACAGATTGTCAGCTTCGATAAGCACGGAAAGTGATGATTGGGCAACTGCAACATTGGACGTTGCAGCGGCTAGTTGTGAGGTTGCCGTTGTAGTGGCTGTGGCTATGAATTCTTCTTGATTGACGAGAATGGACAGTGAGAGGGAGAGTTTGTGGTCCAGTTTGCTTAGATTGATTATCTCTGCAGATGCTGTAGCGGTGGAAAGGACTGCATCAATAGAACTTATTTGACTTTGAATGGCTGTTATCTTTGGGAGAAGATTTGATATAGTAGTTGACATTCTTTTTTTTCAATTGTCGTTTTCTTTTTTTCTTTCTTTTTGAACTGGATCAGTAGAAGGAAATGGTAAGCTTCGTCAGTTGTTTGTAAAATCTATCAGATTCAAGGTTTATATCCTATCCTGTTGAATGAATGAAGCAGCTAGCTAACAAAAAAAAAAAAGAATCAATCTTACAATTTGTTATAAAGTTAATGAACAAGAACACCAATTTATAATCAGAATTCAGGAATCAAACTCTTCCCTGGAAATTGGAATCTTCTCTGATCTCACAATTTGTAATTAATCTGGGGAATCAGAGTTGAAGATACCAGACCCATATGCCTTACATAATATGCATACAAAACGACCATAGGTTGTGGCTATAATTAGACGTTAGTTTCACTAATATCAACACATCCGCCTCTTTCAAAAATCCTGCATAGTATAATCTATTTCAGGTTTCTTTATTCATTCAACTACTGTTATATGCTCTGGAACCGTTTATAACTAGGCTGAGTAAAACGGTTAGTTAATCTATTTTTCAACCTCTCAATTTTTTTTTTGAATCTTCAAGTTGTTCAAATGCGGTCAAATTTCCTATCCCAGTTAAATATCCAGCTAGAGCTAGCTAAAGGATGTGAATTTGTTTGAAAATTATTTGGTTACTTCTTTCGGCTTTTTGATAGTACAGTAAAGGTTTTTAGATGTTTGATTAGTAATCTTAAAAATATAATAATATACATGCAAGTCGTACCTAAAAAAAAAAAAAAAAAAAAAAAAAAAATAAAAAACCAAAAAAAAAAA